>JAHPZR010001581.1:45000-47500 GCA_019787425.1 Platygyra sinensis
AACACGTCCAGTGCTGATGTGCAAACTAATGAAATTGTCACAAATTGTCAAAACCATATTTTCACTGCTAATGTTCATAATCCAGACAGAGAAAAAGATAATGATGATGGTTGGTGTGAAGTTGACGAACGTCCCTCAGGAGTGACAGATACACTATTGCAGGAGCCAGATGTTACAGACAATATGCTCCCAAATGTTCATGTACACTGTCAAACCGTTGAATATAAACAATAAATACATAGACGTTTAAATCTAGACACTTTCCTCATTAATGGCGTATGTTTCTTGACAAAACATGATATCTATTAGATGAAGACCTTATTTATTTAAACATGCTACACTAGAGGCTGCTTACTAACTTACTTTTCAACTAAAACAATTTACAAATGGAACACTGCTTAGTTCAAAAAGAGGCAAAGGACAGCACTTCAGAGAGTAATTACCACATACCGTGAGGTAGCTCGAAGGAGCCTTTGATTGTAGATCATGGTATAATGGCTCATATACCATGATGGCTAAGCCAATGAAAACTCTCGAATTGCATTATCCAATGATCCAGTTTTTAATAATTGAAAATATAGGGCGAATTTAAATGGAACAGTTAGAGCGCGTCAACCCATTCCTTATTAAATGCTTTCGAGGTTTCCCGTTTCGGTGCCTTCTTCACATTTGAAAACGGACACGATCTTTTGCGTTTCTTTTTTGAAGACATCTTCCACCAAAAGCAAATCGATTACGCGTGACAGACAAATCAGTAATCTCGCAAAGCAAACCATGCGCGGTTCACGTGACTTTCAATGGCATTTTAATTGATAATGACAACTTGTTGACAGCTTCCAATCAGAGATAATTTATTCGTGGAGTCGTTTTTCCTTTATAACTTTGTCTAGGAGAAACCTTTTTTACGCGGAACTTTTTGCATTTAAAAGAACTCGATGAGATGTACATGGGAATACCAAAAACTAAAATTTGGCAAAATAATCGATTTTGGGTTATACTGATACCTTAACGTCGTTGTAGCGAAGGCACTTTATAACAAGCTAACTGACTATCATTAACAACTGTCGTGGAAGTTAAATGTTAATATGGATTGGAATCTGGTGCTTACTCAACCGACCTTTCCATTATACTATGACACTCGTTGTAATTCTTCGTTTTTCTGCTCTGAATATAGCATATTTTTGTCCATCAAAATCTCAGGAATGCTTTAAGCTGTACAGACTTTTTATTCCTTTTATTTATTAACCGATAAAGACCTCATAAAACAGTAGGCAAAGAAACTTTTGAAACAACGCCGCATTGGCGATTTTCAAACTTATTTTTTCCCTAACAACACCTTTTTCGCCCAACACTTCCTTTACGGCATTATTTTTAAAACGCGTGTGTTACTAAACCACCAGGCCCAAGTTCTTCAAATGGTGGATAACGTTATCTACCGGATAAATCGCTATCCAGTGGATAGCGTGGTTTGTTTTGTCAACACTTATCCGCTTGATAGCGATTTATCCAGTGGATAGCGTTATCCAGCCTTTAAAAACTGGGGCCTGGCCATTTGAAATCGCAGTGGTATCATTGCAATCTAATTACATGATATAAATTACACCAGCGTTTTGAGCTGGAAAGGTTTAATGCTTTTAGAAATATTTTCGTCGAAAAATGGGTCAAACTATGTACAATTTTTGACCTCAAACCGGTCATAAACACGTTGTCCGCGATATCTCTTTGAAGTTAAAGAATTTTGTGATAATACTCTTTCCATTGCATTACCACCTAATTATGTAACCTTACAAAGAATCTGAGTGAAATCTGAGAGGGTCGAAGTAGACCGATATTTTAGTACTCGTGGTTTTCAGATGGATGCTCGCTTAAGACAACATTTGAGAATTTTAGTTTTAAGAAAAACAGATCTAGTAGCAAAACTGGGTTTGTCACCAGGTGGGTACATTTAAAATATTTGAAAATACAAATTAACTTACACTGGTGGTCTTTCGCGCAATTTATCTTCCAAGCCTCCAGAATCTTCCTTTGCCGCCAGATATTACGAGTCCTAAGAATTGTGGCCTCATCTCATGCAGCCTCTTCTGGGCGTTCAGTTAGTCAGGCCGCAGTGTAGGAAACAGCGCGTGAAATAAATAAATAAATAAATAAATAAATAAATAAATAAATAAATAAATAATAATAATAATAATAATAATAAAACAGCGCGGCGAGAGGAAGCGAGAGAACGCCTATGTGAAAACTTAACAAAAGATTGTTCCGGTGTACCAGGATCTGGTATACCCTCTGATTGGTCAATTTTGACAGATTCTGTCAAAATTCGAGCATTACTGACCAACATGAGGTATACAATATGGCGGCGGTCAGATAAACTTTCAACGAGTAGCGCGGTGTCCAAATCTGTGATAAGAAGAAGCTAACAGATTCCCCAAGTTAAGTGCCTTCGCGAAGAACAAAAGGATTGCATACAAATATTGTCAATGAAAGATTTCTTTGCTATCCG
>JAHPZR010001581.1:52500-75000 GCA_019787425.1 Platygyra sinensis
GCGGCCGTAGTCTTGAGGTGGGACAGAGGGTCTTGCTCGAACCACATGGTGCCCATATTATCTTTACCCTATCCATCAAATTGTTGGGAGTCGATGTTTTAATTAAGAGAGTAATTTGGTTTTAATGTGAATTGGCCACCGTCAAGAGATTCGGGAGCGGACGTTTGGAGCGTTAGGCCTTCGTCGAAGCGAATCAAGGAATTTGGGGGTTGGGTGGTGTGGTTTTACTATACAGAAATATGGGGCTACGCAATTGGTTGGTGACATGGCAACGTGAAAAAACAAAATAATTAGTCGAATGAAAGCTTTCGTTCTTTCCGTGGGAATTAGACACAGCATGTGAGTGCCCTTTATAAACACGAGTCAATCGAAAAAGTCGAGTGACCGAACAGAAATTGCCAATGTATAAATGTCACGAAGACCGTAGAATTCGTGTAGGCCAGTTCTTCTATTTTACACAATTATTATTGTCGCCTTGGCAGGCATCGAACTCCGGTAGAGCTGAAACAACAGATATTTGCCAAAGCCAGTTGGTAGAACGGCAACAGTATCTTTGCCTTTAAGTAAATATCAAAACAGTTTCACTTGAAGTGGCTTTAAACAAAATGACGAAAGGTACAACGATAAAAAGCAGATCCAAGTCGAATAGCGCTGACACGTTTCTCCGCCATCGTGATTTTTGGCTGCATTTGATTATGGCTAACTTCAGGGGCGTAAAAAAAAAATTTTATTACCCCCAGGGATTTCAGAGTGTAAGGATGGACCACGTGACCCAGCCGATGCCAGGGCCTTTTAACCGCCCCGCCCCCAAAGCCAGGGAAATTCCCTGGGAACGAGGTTGCGCCACCGTTGAGGAGATTCGAGAGCTGACAGTATTTCGAGCGTTTAGCCCCCTCGTCGGAGCGAATCGAGGAATTGTGGGTTTGGTCTGTGGTTTATATACAGACAATATTGGAGCGACGCTAGTGGTTTGGTGCCTGGCAACGTGAAAAACAAAACAAAAAAAATTAGTTGAATATAAAATGCGTTCCGTTCACAGCCGTGAGACTTTAGGAGTGTCCAATTTGAAAAATAAATTTTTGTTCTAGATGTTTTGCTCGGCTTTCTGTGTTTCGTTGATGTAGGGAAGAGGCCGCAGACTGTCCTATGTTGCTTGGAATGATTCGGCAGATTTAAGATTGCCCAGCAACCGGTTTAGATGCGTTTTGTGTCGTCTTTCTTAACGTCGCGAAGATGGTTACTAATAATGTTTCTCGGTATCGGTCGTGCCTGGTCGTCTACCTGTTTCGCCTATATAAGCTTTTTGCAAAATTACAACGGTTTACGGTAGTTTGACATTAGTCTGAGGGACCGGTTAAATGATCAGTGATCTTAAAAGATCACTAGGTGTCCCCCGAAAATTTCTCAACGTAACAAAATGAAAGGACATATTTCGCATGGGTGTGCGTACCATTTGAAGATTACATAAACCTTTGCATGTCCGTACGCGTATTTTCCAGTCCGTTTCCAGGATTACAAGCAGCGAACATGTATAACTCGCCTACAGCTCACAGCCGAGTGTATCCGCAGCTGGGCCAATCCACCATTTTTTGCTACTCTTGAGCAACCAATGAGACTGCTTCATTTTGTATAGACAATAGGGACACGTCAAGTGGCCTTTTTTCGTAGTGTTACAAAGTGGGCAAAGGTGGCCGGCTTTCGAGCTATGTTGAAAGATTTTGCCATGGAAAAAGCTCTTTCTGTAGAAATTTCAATTGTTTGTTTGTTTGTTGTTTGTTTTTATTATTTATTATTTTATATAGAACAAAATGGACTTCCATGTTGCCGATGCGTTGCTAACAGTCTCATAAACCACTAGAGTAACTCATCATTGATGTGAGAACATCCGTAGACACACATCGGCATCTCGCCTCGTGCGTCACCTTTTATGTTCTTTGACCAGATTTTTGTCGTCATCTGTGATTTATTAACTGAATCAGTATCTAGAAGCCACGGCAACATGGAAATGCTATATTGTTAAATAGAGTTAAGAACTAATAATATCGGGCTTAGGTCAGCCCTAAAGGGTTAGCTCCTTGGCCACAGGTTTGTCCCAAGCGCGCATTAAGCTAACCCAGGAAAAGGTAGAATTTTGATTTGAGTTTTGTAACTTTGCGGTGAGGTTTTCTGTTTTGAGTTTTACAAACACAAAACAAAGCAGCTAAAGCATAAGGATAGTATCCTGATTGAAATAGTTGTGCTGGTGCTCGGTATGTATCGTTTTGAAAACAAGGTAACGCTGGGCAAAGAACCGTGATGTTATGACGGGTGGCGGCTCGGTTTAGTGTATTAAAGGCGTTTGACGCATCCACTAGCAGCACTGCATCGGTTTCACCGTGTTGGAATAAACTGTTCATTGCATGCACTGTTGCCTCTCTCCCGAATCTGTGTCCAGCGCAAACATTAACCGGGCCACTTGACTCTAGTATACTTGCTTTGTCAGCTTTGTCACGCACTTTACAATAGTTATTCTGAGAACGCGTCTTACTCTTATTGCTCTGACTCCACCGTTACCCTTACCAAGCGGTATAAGACGACTTGTTAGAATCCGCTCAATAGTCGCAGCTCAATAATAGTAACAATGGACAATGACAATGGCAATGGCAATAACAATAATACACATTAACAAACGAAATTAAGGAATAAAAAAAAAGTGGTATGCTTATACAATTTTGATGATTTAAATGCCTCCATCCTATTATAATTTGCAATAGTAATTCCTATTATAATGTTTTTCCCCTTTTTTGCTGAAAACATTAAAAATCTCTGTAAATTCAAAATCTAAATATATGATAAATCTAAAAGGCGAATGGCAAAACTTTAAACTCTATATAAGATTCGGCTAAGCAACACTAAACAATGTCAATGGCTCCTTCGGCAAGTGCGATTTTAATATCACAGTTGTTGTAGTCAAACCAGTACGGCGCTTCACCCGCGATTCTCGAAGGCAAACCAGGGCCGACCTAAGGAGCGCAAAGGATGTCCTTGCATGAATTCAGGAAATTGTTTGCGAGTAATGTTCTCCTTTCTTGGCGGCTATCAGCATCAGCTAGTCGACTATGGTATCTTATGCATTCCTTCTCCATCCCTCCAGTAGTTGTAAATACAAGCAGCGTGAACGAACCACGTTCAACATGCAGCACTCTCCTAGAGGACAACCGCTTCTTGTCGTTTTCCTGGATGCGATAGATCTGCTATGGCTCCTGGTCCCTATAAGACTCGGCATTAGATTGGCAAAACCTCACATCAAAGAATGCCGAGCTCTGGGGATCCCAGAAGCCATGCGCCCGAATGTCCAGTCGTGCGTCTTGTGCTCTATTGGGCCCTCTACTGAGCTGTTCTTCAGTGATGTCTTGAGAGAACTGGCTCGACCTCGACATCGCTACACACCGTACTCAAAGGATCGGCCTCGAGGTCTCTCAACTCGTTATGACGTTAGATTACAAAGCCCCTCTCGTTGCATGGTCCACTGTGAAGTTTTCCCCACACGCACATACTGATGGAATGTCATCGAACGGCCAATAATAACGTAACATAACAGCATCGCGAAACTCTCTCTTAGTGAGGTTAAAACCCTGTTCATGAAGGGGAAGAGCTTTGAGCCATACAGAGGAGCCCTTTTCGTGCGCTAGTTCTAGAGCTCGCTTGGTCTTCCGTGGAGCAATTTGTTCTAGGTTCTCTGCGATCTCTGGAAGTTCTTTAGCTTTTCCACATTTGACAGCCTGACGCCCAGACTTGATGAGGGACTCGTCGGGTAGTTGATGCGTTTGAGCCACGATATGTTCGACGAGAGGGGATGTCACCTGAATAGATGATGCATGTTCGCGTGCCGCTTCGTGACATGGGTTGCTCAAGCCAAGGTAGCCTAAGCGCACAGGTAGTGCTAGAACATCTCTATCCAGTTTGCTACACAAAGGATAATAATAATAATAGTGATGATGATGATAAAGCACAGCTATTAATGACTGTGAAAAGAGTAGAAGAAGCTCCTGATCAACAGCATATCCTTCATTCGTAATCGAAAACAGCAGTGCATTACAAACATAGCCTGCCTGCCGAGCTATCCTGACACTCGATCAGCCTACGATCTTCTTCCTATGTTTGTAGAAAACGCCCATTAGCTGGCTTTGATCAAACCTTTTCATGAATGCCCTAGAGGCAGCAGTGCAACATGTCAATCGGTCTAGCTCAGATTTCGAATTTATCATTGACCAGCGTTTCTTTTTGCTACCCAAGCAGAGAGAGTGGAGTTTTGCTGGTACTTACACAGAAGATAATTTTGTTGTGATACTTAGTGGGCTTCACGTTTAAAACACAGCCTATAAAGTGCTTAGAACATAGATGAATTGGTAGCGGATAAACGAAGGTTGTGCCTTCCGCCAGCGTAAAAACTCAAGGCGTGGCCGATTCGTTTGTTATTGCAAGGCACCTCACAAGAACAAAACATGTGCATCAAGTATGGGTCGCCTGTCGTCACCTTCCGTAGCAGAAGGCCCACTAGAATACCTTTCCACAGTTACTGTTAGTGATGGTCGAGTAAATTCGATTGATGAGTGAAAAGAAGAGATGCCAAAGAAGTTCCCTTTATTTTTTTTCTCCAATCGAGTTCTTCTTTGAGAGATTTGCTGTCTGCAACTTGCCCGCACTTTTAGAGAAGCTAACTTTGTTTTCTACATTCACGCTCTAATCAAGATTGTCCCTTGGATGTTTGCCCTAGACCAGACCAATTACACAAGCTGGCTTACTGTTCACTTCCGGTACATATGTAAACTTTCTGTGTCAACATCGTGACGTGTCACAAAAAGATGCCTTGTTTCAGGTACACAACACAAAGAGCCTGTTCTCAACATCGCTCTAAAATATGCTCATCAGCAGCTAACATCTGAAATAAAGGGAGACGGATAAGAAGTTGGGTTAAGAGAGAAACTTAAAGCGCTTAGAGGATGGAAAGTAAATGGACTGGAAGTTGCACGAATAAGCAAAGAATTTGAAGATTTCACGCCAGCACCGAAGTATCATTATAATCAATTCAATTTCTCTTCACTAAATTCACCAATCACAACATTGGTTACAATCCCTTTAGTAACCAATTCAAGAACTGACTTTGTAAAATTGTGGAATTTTAGTTACCGATGGCGGTTTTAAAAGAAACTTGAGAGCCATTTTGCAATATAATACGATATAAAACTATATAATACAATATTGGACGATGCAGATTATGTCAATCGTGATAACTTTGTCCCATCTCAGAGCTTTACATGATGCTCTCCGGGAACCTTTTCTCACGGTGACCAATATGTATAAGTAAACTGCTAAACGGCATCGAAAGCAGCTTTAGGCGCGCACTAATTTCAAATAACTGTCACTTGCACTAAAGAGAGGATTGTGAGTAGGGGCAAAAACATAGGGGTGGGTCGGGGGAGGGGGGTGGGAGAAACTCTGTCTACATCCACTTCTACAGAGCTCCTTAACCATAAAGCACGCAAAAAAAATACTGGCATCAGTGAACAACACAGCAAACAAGCTAATATTAGACAAAAGGAGTTGTAAGAAAGTTACACAAAAAGTTAACGTTTGCGATCCGGTTTTCATAACTTCAGGTATATCCGAATTTCAAATGTAAATCAAAATGTTAAACATTTATATCAGCACGTAAGTGAACACCGTTACTCAGCCATCAGAAAACCCATGGAAAAGCAGCGTTTTAACAAAAAAACAGACTAACCGCCTTTTCAAAATTCCAAAGAAATGTAACACCAAGTTCGATTGCTGTGTGTACGGGATGCTGTATGAAAGTGGTCATTCCTCACTCTAATCTCCAACCGCAGTTTAAATATGAGTCATTTCATATATACTTCACACCGACGTGCTGTATATAAATGAGATCAAGCTCACACCGATTTAAAGAATAGTATACTGATGCAAACATTGAAAATAATTTGGACCAAATGTGTCACAATTTCTCAAAAAAGGTTAGCTGAACAATGGCAAAACTTTTAAGTACTTTCTGATGATATTGCTAATGGAAAGGGACAAGACATGGTTGACATGGACAAGTTTTGCATCCGTATTATTTGCCCACCAACTGTTTCTTAAGAGTATTTTTAGTAATATCATAAATTTTGGCGATTGTTGCTTTTTAAAAGGATTGTCATCCAAGATTATTTCCAAGTCAAATCAGCGCGGATTCTTAGTGACCCTCTGCTGTAATTTCCTATTCTCAGGATAAAGGAGCGTAGTTCCACATTAACAAATAGATTAAATGTTGCCGTGCGCCTGTTCAGTAATAGATCACAAGTGACATCAACATATGGTAAGAACAAAAAAAGTCCACTCTAGGCGATAGTGGAGTGTCACTGATACTGTTACAACATGATTTCGAAGTCTTCTGTGATCTATTACTGCACAGCCGAAGACACACAGCAACATGGAATTTATTTGTTTAATATAACAAAGAGACAACTTTCTACCACAGAAAAACCATTTTTTATTTCAACGGTCAAAAGCCGGCCTCTGCCTACGAAAAAAAGCCATTTGAAGTAATCATTCTATAATCTATACAGAATGAAGCAATCTCACTTGTTGCTACACGTGTCGCTTCGGCCATTAAAATCACGCTACTGTTAATCGTGATTTCAGGCGGTCGCTTTTGGTGGAAAGAAAGCAGAATTGAACTGAAAAATGTACAAATCTTAAAGAAAATGCTGGAAAAGTCAAGCCAGTTATTGTCATCTAAGCGGCCCTGTGAGCCTAAAAACTTGTACGTTGCCTTGAATATTACAGAAATTTAAAAAATACGCTCTGTAAACTTGCAGTTGCGGTCAACACTGGAAAGCATTCGATTTATCGGAGTTTTGAATAAGAGAAAGAAGCGTTAGTGACGGTGAAAATTTGTGTCCTCTGTGGCTGGAGATTCCCAAATCAGTTTGATATAGTGTCGGATCGGAGACACCTTAGAGCTGTTACACAGTTGCCCGTGAGCTCGAGCGTGCAATACTTTGCTTGCTGCTGTGCCCTGAAGCGAATTGGAAAATTTGCGTCGAAAAAAAAGGTTGTGTTGATTTGAACTGATTTTTAAAAAAGCGATGTTTTGATGTTTCATCGTTGATATCAATTTGTGTCGACAAAGCTGTCAACAATTATTTTGAAGCTGAGAATATTCTAAATAAATTAATGTCTAAAAAAATGTTTGTTGGGCTTGTCACATTTGAGACAAAGCAATGGTTCCTTCCTTTGCTGTAAAGTTTATTTCAAGACCAATTTAGTCTCGCTCGACTGCCGACTGACAGTGCTCGAATATTTTTTCTTCCAAGTAATTTCCAAGCGTCTTTTATTCTTCTTCTTGCTGCTTCTCGTACTTGTTAATGACGTCAATCGTGCGTCTGTCCTTCAATAGATCATAGGCGAGAACCAATCACAGTGCGACAAGAAGTTATCACATTTACTTGGCTTCCACCGACTGCTAAGGGGTTAACAATTCCATATTGTCTGAAATGGTCCACTATGTTCCTTACTGTACGTTCAATTTCCTTTAAATCTCGGGAAATGTTCTTTGTATGGTAACCTTGATTATAAAGATTTAATATCTCTTCTCTCATGGGAATGGAAAGAGCTTTATCTGGTAGATATACACCTTCCAGGGGCACCCAACGACAATTTTCGGAAATATATCTGTTCGGAAGACGATTTGAGATCTAGAATTTTCGGAACATTTTTTGTAAAATTTCTTGCTTGCCTGCTTCTCCTAAGATTTTCGAACATCTAAAATATGGTATAATTGCCTATTTTTAACGGATTTTTACCCTAAAAAGGTCACCTATAATTTTCGGGAGCCTTTTTTCTGGCTGAAGTTTTCGAAAAGGTAAGTTTTGCTCCCTCTAATTTTCGGATCACTAGACTTTCAGCTAGGAAATCCGAACAGATGAAAAAATTTTAGGGGATAAAAATATGCCTATATCTACCGTTTAAATACCAAAATACTTTCAACAATGCTATGTTTTAGTGGTTTTGAACTATATTCTCGTTGGGTGCCCCTGACCTTCCAACACATTTCTGGCTGTCATTTTTCCATTGCGTGACGCGCATATTTTCCGTATTTGGAACACTTTGTCATTAGTCCAATTAACATTCTATATCTTATAAAAGCTACGGTTGGATGATTACAATATTTACTTCACTTTTCGAAATTTGAAACTTAGGGTGCGTTTCTTTAAGTAACTCCCAGATTGGATTTTTAAATCCATAGAAATCCGAAAATGGATTTTGCGTTTTTTTATCAAACAGATTAATCCAAGATCTTTCGGATCATGGCACGTCAAAGGAACCGAAGAATCCACTTCCAGAGTATATTCTTCGGTTCGTTTGAAGCACCATCATCCGAGAAATCTTGGATTGATCTGTCTAGAAAATAAAGGCAAAATCCGTTTTTCGGATTCCATCGGATTTAAGAATCCAACCTGGGATTTTCTTAAGGAAACGCTCCCTAAGATTCAAAGCGGCTCTGGATAAACGACCGCATTCTTTTGGCAGAACGCTTCAGGCGATGTGACTGAAACACAAGGGTATTACTAGTAAAAAGGGGGTGTAATGGTTAATTAAAATGTTGTATTTTTCCTTAAAAAGGTAGCAGGGGAAAAATGTCACCAAACACAGAAGATAGTTCTGCTAGATGATCAAAAGTTTCATTACTAATATGAAAATGCGTGCTCTTTTGTCAATGACCAAATCAAGAGGTGCATGCAGAAAATTCAGGAAGGAGCCAAAATTTTTTGGCAACAATACACCTTCTTCCAGTTTATGTGAATATCCTTAATCTAATGGGTGACGCTTTAGAATGTCTGATATATTAACCATCCTGAAAATTAATAAAACAAACATATTTAAATGGAGAGAAGTACCAAGTCATGTTACTTGAAGTACAAACGGCCTTATGCATTTTAAGCTTGCTCGAACAAGAACAAGAATGTTGTGCTACCTGATTGTGACTTGTGCAAGTCAGGCAACATTACACAGGGATGGCAAGAACAGCTTGCTAACCCGCTTAGAACACAAGAAAAAAAAACTATTTTGCAAAGAAATACTGAATTGTAGCCAAACTCACAAAACCGTGAACACCTAAAATATGTCTGTAATGTTTATTGTGAGATCTTTAAAACCACACAAACCACAGAAAATGGATATATTGCATCGGTCACAGAACTAAAGATGCATGATCGTATAGTTTTCCTTTTCACATTGTTAGTCGGGCGAGGCCGACTTTAAATTTACCCTGCATTTCTCACGTGCAATAGGGAATACCGCAGACGCTTCATAAAGGCTCAACCTTCTTTCCACGATGTCGAAGTCTATGGCAGATACGTCGAATATCTTAATAGTGTAATCTTTTCTACGCTCAAACATACAGACCCACACACCGTTTGCAGTAGATCCACTCAAAAAGAAGGCGTGTGTAATGAGCATATATTTCGAAACGGGTCGTTCCACGAACTCAAAATAGCAAAAGAATCAAATGATTTAGCGGATTTAGCGAAGGTCTTACCAGAATCATACCAGAAATCAAATGAGTTTTCAGTGAACAGAAAATGTGGACAGAATGATATGTTGCTACAGGCGACAGAAGAACATTTACTGATAAAGACAAGGTGCGTCGTATTCAAACTCTAGGAAACGGCAACCGAGAAAGATGCCATGTTGGACTGCGAAAGTGGCTTTTATGTATCAGAGTGAGGATAAACGTAAGCTTAATTGTGATAAGTTTAGGTCTAGTTATGTAACATCTGTAGTCTGTGTAAGCTGTCATTCTCTGGCTCCCCATGAATACCTCCAAGGTGGTCAACAGGAGTTTTTCTTTATTGTAATTTGCAGCATTCGTTATCAGACGTTGATATCAGACATTGATACGTTTACTTTAGCCCTCTTAATTGTTTGATAGACCTGAAAAGTTTTGTTTATGACAGCCGCCGTTCTCTGGCTCGCCATGAATACCTCTAAGGAGGTCAACAGCAGTTTTTCATTATTGTATTTTTCAGTATTCGTTATCAGACGTTGATATCAGACGTTGATACGTTTCTTTTAGCCTTGTTTATTGTTTCATTACACTTAAAATCTAAAGTAATCAAAGTTTTGTTTATGAAAGCCGTAGTTCTCTAGCTTGCTATGAATACCTCCTAGAATGTCCAACAATCGGAGGACACTCTTCTCACGCGTTAACCATTGAGTTGTGAATATTTTGGTTACGATACTGAAATGTGGCTTTCTAAACGTTGTCTTATAACTGCGGTGTATTTACAATCAGCTGAGTAGAACAATAAGTAGTGTGGTTCACTAATAGTTATCATGTACGCTTAGTAAAATTTTGCTGGTTGAAAATAAAAGATGAAAACATATTTCTGTAAATAGTCGAACCTCAGATAGCGGCAACCTCTCATAAGCGACTGCCTGTCCTCTTCTTTTAGGGTAAATATTAAAAATGTTTATTTTGAAACGCGCAAACAGTTTCAAAACAGCACAACGTTGCGGATTGCAAATAACGATCTCGTTATTTCACGTGGCCGCCTAACACCCTGAAGAAGGCAGTAATGCAGAAATGTCGGTTGATTTACACCGCCATTAAGCGTCCTTTTTTAAAAGTATCTCTCACATTTACTTGTAGTATAAAAGATGCTCTATACATTTTAGAGTACCAACCTCGTTGGGAACGAGGTTGTTAGAGTACTGACCAAAACATATATCAGAGTGTGTTAAACCTTGGTCCTAGGACCTTTTCCCTTCCCACGCCATGGACAAGGCGAGGTTGATATTGTGTTGTGTAGAAGTGCTACCTCGAACTAGGAGGTCCAGTACCTCAGCATAATAACATGCGGAGCCTGGAAATGACAGGACGTGGTTAAACTCAAACGTGAACAGCGAAAAAAAGATGACAACACATTGACTGTATTGCAGAGTAAACTGACAATGTTTTGAAATTATGTGTAATTACATTCTTCATAACTTCTTTTTGGAAAACGCGAAAACCTGGGTCGGTCGAACGATGCTAAACGGTCGAAAACGGGGAATAGCCTTAGGGGACAAAAAAAAAAAAATACGCTACGCCCACAAACGAGGACCTTAGACAAACAAGTAACTGGTCAAAACTAGTAGCAGCATATCTTACTGTAGCCCGACTTACGATCTTACATCGTCATTATTATTAATAATTACGATTATTAATTATTATTATTGTTCTTCTTGTTATTATTGTTCTTCTTGTTCTTAATTATTATTATTATTAATATTAATAATTACGATTATTAATTATTATTATTGTTCATTTTTTTTTGAAAGCATTTAATCCGATCTAGTTTGATCTTATCGTCTGTTATGTGCATATGAAAATATTTGTATTGTATATGCGCAATATAAGTTTTATATTTATTATTTATTATTACCGGTACCGGGTCCAGCCGGAAGGCTGGAACCGGTCATAAAATGCTGTCCGTTCCTTTCGTTTTTTCAACGTCTCATTTCCAGGACCCCACTTTCTGCTGTGACAAAATCGTTTTCATAGTAACCTTACTTGCTCAGATGTATCCGTCATTCTGAGAAAAGCACGAGGCAATGGAGGACATTCAAGACAAATATTATAACTTATTTGGGAACGACACGAAAGCTTATTACAAAGCGCTATAGACGTGCCCGTGAACCAAGCAGAATTTCACTGCGATTTCTAAGACGTCTCAAGAACAAGAGCAGCATGTTAAAAAAGTTTCTCTTCAAAATGATTTCGTCGACTTTTATACCGAAGTCCTAAAAGCTGCATCGCTATGTTAAAAAGGTTAGAAAGCTTTGTAATACACGTTATAAATGTAATCATAAACACGATCCAAAGAAATTGTATGTAATTAAAGTGACTGTACCCAAGAAAACTTATTTATTGTCTTTCTGTAGTCTCTTTTATCACACGTACGTGATAATGAAACTAAAGTAATTGTAAAGCACGTCGATATTTATCATAGTTCTCTTGTAATAGCGAGAACCATAAACTAAGTACAGATGTCGAGCAGAATCCAGGACCTACTCAAAACAACACTGATTCTCATGAAACAATGATTAAGCCTGTTATGCAAAGTGACGGCCCAAAAATGCAGTTGCTTTCTCCTATGATTTTGGTGGACTCTAGATTATATGAACTTGCAGTTGGTTTACAGACCATAGATGTTGGAGGTGCAGGTGACTGTTTCTTTAATTAGACTCTGTATCACATCAATTATATGGCGATAACAACCATCATATGCAAGTCTGTAGTGCTGGAGAGATATATGGGAGATCACCCAGAGAGATTTGTTAAGAAGGATACTGAAAATCCATGGCTCAGATATCTGAATAATATGTGTATTCAAGGTACATGGGCTGATGCACTTTTTATTCAAGCAGTCGCCGATGCATTTAATGTTTCTATTCAAATAGTCGAATCCAATCCAGGGTTTTCACCAATCACTACTGTTAATCCGGTTCAGGAAAGAAATATATTGTCCACAATTACCATAGGTCATATTGATGAATGTCACTATGCATCAACCACTCTCTTGCGATCAAATGTCTCCATTTAAATGTATAATCAGTCAACAAATGATATTCAATCTTCAATAAATAAACATTTTATTATGTCTATATGTGCAGTGATTATTGTAGTGTTTCACGGTCGGTGAAACATCTTGATTTAACAAAGAATGCACGCATTAAACAGATTTAACTTGACACTCCTGACCATGTGCTTTTAATCACCCCTAATACCTTGCGACCGTACACGATTACATCATAGATACTACAATCTCTCCCTTTTTCGAATAAATTGTCCAGTCCAGTTTCTTAAACAATGAAAATACATACTATAACGGTTTCTAAATGACTACTAACTCAAGGAAAATGATCCAATGTCCAAGACTTAAATCAATGCAAAAATGACATATTCATAAAGTTGAAATGTCCTTCGCAAAAACTGTCCATTGTGTAAACAAAGTTTCACCCGAGTTCATAATCTTTTAGCCTCTGAGGTTGACGATTCCGCCTAGGCCGCAACGCATAATGAATGTTGTGCCGCGTAGCACTGGGAACACAAATAGTGGAACCAGAGAATTAACTCTGAAGTGTAAATTATAGTGCTACTTAAACCCATGAATAACCCACTGGGCGTTAGCCCTAGTAAAGGGAAACAGGGAACCACACGAGGCAAAGAAAAAATCTCTTGACCTCGGTGGGAATCGAACCCACGACCTCCGGAATAGATCTACCGTTACTCTGCCGACTGAGCTACAAGGTCGCACAGAGAAAGTCGGGGACGATTTTAGATGGTGAATCGCGGCGAAGAGAAAGTAAGGGTACATATGAATGTTGTGCCGCGTAGCACTGGGAACACAAATAGTGGAACCAGAGAATTAACTCTGAAGTGTAAATTATAGTGCTACTTAAACCCATGAATAACCCACTGGGCGTTAGCCCTAGTAAAGGGAAACAGGGAACCACACGAGGCAAAGAAAAAATCTTTTCACCTCGGTGGGTAGCACTATAATTTACACTTCAGAGTTAATTCTCTGGTTCCACTATTTGTGTTCCCAGTGCTACGCGGCACAACATTCATATGTACCCTTACTTTCTCTTCGCCGCGATTCACCATCTAAAATCGTCCCCGACTTTCTCTGTGCGACCTTGTAGCTCAGTCGGCAGAGTAACGGTAGATCTATTCCGGAGGTCGTGGGTTCGATTCCCACCGAGGTCAAAAGATTTTTTCTTTGCCTCGTGTGGTTCCCTGTTTCCCTTTACTAGGGCTAACGCCCAGTGGGTTATTCATGGGTTTAAGTAGCACTATAATTTACACTTCAGAGTTAATTCTCTGGTTCCACTATTTGTGTTCCCAGTGCTACGCGGCACAACATTCATATGTACCCTTACTTTCTCTTCGCCGCGATTCACCATCTAAAATCGTCCCCGACTTTCTCTGTGCGACCTTGTAGCTCAGTCGGCAGAGTAACGGTAGATCTATTCCGGAGGTCGTGGGTTCGATTCCCACCGAGGTCAAAATATTTTTTCTTCGCCTCGTGTGGTTCCCTGTTTCCCTTTACTAGGGCTAACGCCTAGTGGGTTATTCATGGGTTTAAGTAGCACTATAATTTACACTTCAGAGTTAATTCTCTGGTTCCACTATTTGTGTTCCCAGTGCTACGCGGCACAACATTCATATGTACCCTTACTTTCTCTTCGCCGCGATTCACCATCTAAAATCGTCCCCGACTTTCTCTGTGCGACCTTGTAGCTCAGTCGGCAGAGTAACGGTAGATCTATTCCGGAGGTCGTGGGTTCGATTCCCACCGAGGTCAAGAGATTTTTTCTTTGCCTCGTGTGGTTCCCTGTTTCCCTTTACTAGGGCTAACGCCCAGTGGGTTATTCATGGGTTTAAGTAGCACTATAATTTACACTTCAGAGTTAATTCTCTGGTTCCACTATTTGTGTTCCCAGTGCTACGCGGCACAACATTCATATTTACCCTTACTTTCTCTTCGCCGCGATTCACCATCTAAAATCGTCCCCGACTTTCTCTGTGCGACCTTGTAGCTCAGTCGGCAGAGTAACGGTAGATCTATTCCGGAGGTCGTGGGTTCGATTCCCACCGAGGTCAAAAGATTTTTCTTTTCCTCGTGTGGTTCCCTGTTTCCCTTTACTAGGGCTAACGCCCAGTGGGTTATTCATGGGTTTAAGTAGCACTATAATTTACACTTCAGAGTTAATTCTCTGGTTCCACTATTCGCAACGCATAATGCTGAGTTGAAACTCTTGGTTCCTCTTCCTGACTAGTTTCTGGATCTTCTGACAATGTCCCTTTAAGATTGCTGGCTGCTGGTTCTTGTGATTTGTCCTCCTCATACTTCTGTAGATGAGTAACATTTCTTTTGTAGTGGATGCCAGCAGGAGACTTAATTTCCACATGACCTCCTTCTTTGTTGACCACTTCATAGGGTGTGGCTTCAAATGATGGTGACAGCTTGTCTGTCTTCGGTTTCTGAAGAAGAACTTTGTCTCCCTCTTTCAGGTTAGACTCACAAGCACCTCTCAGATTATCAGCATAATCTTTGCCCTTTTGCTTTCTTTCACGATCTCTGTCCAAGACTTCACTGTCATTACTAGCTGAGCGCAATTCTTCCACACCTGGGAGCTTTGAGCGAATCTCTCTTCCAAATAACAATTTCGCAGGACTCACTCCAGTAGTTGTGTGTGGCGTGCTTCTGTATCCAATCAAGAATTTCTGCAATTCCTTTCGCCAGTCACGTCCCTCGCTGTGCGCAACACGCATCGCTTTCAGCAGACTTCTATTTTGTCTCTCTACCTCACCATTGGCTTGTGGCCACAATGGAGTCGATGTTCTGTGTTCGATGTTGTTGTCTTTGAGGTAGACTTCAAACTCTTCTGACACAAATTGTGGACCATTGTCTGTTTTTATTGACAGTGGTAATCCATGAGTCGCAAACATTGCTTCCAGACAGCTAATCATTTTGCCAGATGTCACTGATTTGGTTACAGCTACTTCAAAGAATCGACTAAAATAATCAACAACCACCAGTAGATATTCACCCGTCGGAAGGGGTCCCCCTGTAGGCAGTTCTGCTCTCTTCAATGGTTCTGGGGGCAACGGTTTCCCAACAAGCTGGCAACCATGACATGTTCTGCACCTTTGTTCTGCTTGACGGTCTATACCGGGCCACCATACTTTGGTACGGAGTCTTTGCTTGATCTTAACGATCCCTTGATGGCCTTCATGTGCCAGATCTAGTACTTGCTTGCGAAGTTTCATCGGAATGACTAATCTAGTTCCTCTCAACACTAACTTTCCTAGCACAGTTAACTCGTTTCTCACAGCTTTGAAAGCTGGCTCGCCGACAGTCCAATCATCGGTCTGAACACATTTCCTTAGCATTGCAATTTCTTCATCTTCAGCAGATGCTTCTTCAATTTCCTGGATAGGTATGGCTCTGGGGGCTGCATTCTCTGCAACGTACCGAATGTATTCTTCTGCCACATTCTTGCTTTCATTTGAAATTTCTTGGGTTAGGCGAGATAAAGCATCAGCTATGTTCTGTGGGCCTGGACGATACATCACTGTAAACTCATATGGTTGAAGTCGTAAGACCCATCTTTCGATTCTCGCAGAGGGCTGAGATTTACTTGAATAGATCACTTCAAGTGGTTTGTGATCAGTCTCCAACTCAAAATGTTTTCCATATAGATAAACATGGAACCTTTCACAGGCCCAGACTAGAGCCAGAGCTTCTCTTTCGGTTTGGGAATATCTTCTTTCAACTGCTGTCAGACTTCGGCTTGCGTAGTAGACTGGTCTCCAATTGCCATTTTGTTCTTGAACAAGAACAGCACCCAGTCCAACCGGACTTGCATCAGCAATGACTCTTGTTTTGGCATCTTTGTCATAGTAAGCTAACACTTCCGCACTAGCTAGTGTTTCCTTCAGAGCTTTAAACGCTTCTTGTTGCTTCTCACCCCATTTGAATGTTACACCTTTTCGTGTCAGCTGTCGAAGTGGATCTGAAACTGTGGCCAGATTTGGAATGAATTTTGCACTGAAATTCACAAGTCCCATAAAACTTCTCACTTCTGCTACAGACTCAGGCTCTCTGGCATTGACTACTGCTTCAACTTTGGATTCTGTTGGTCCAATACCACGCGCAGACAATAAGTATCCCATAAATTCTAACTGGGGCATCTTGAACTTGCATTTCTCACCATTCAAGGTCAAACCTCTTTGTTGCAATCTTTGTAGCAGCTTCTCAAGCCTCTCATCATGTTGCTGGTCATCTTTACCATGAAGAATGATATCATCAGATAAATTACGCACTCCTTCACATCCATGCAGAGCTTGCTGGATAGCATGCTGATAGATCTCAGGAGCAGAGGTTACGCCAAACATTAATCTCTTGTAACGATAAAGTCCAGCATGTGTTGAGAATGTTGTGATGTCACGTGATTCTTCACTCAGTTCCAGTTGATGATAGCCCCATTTAAGGTCTAACTTAGAGAACACACTGCTTTGGGTCATGTCCTAGAGGACCTCATCAACGGTGGGGATTGGATGTCTTTCTCTCACAATAGCTTCATTTGCTCTGCGCATATCAACGCACAATCGAATCTCACCAGAAGGTTTGGGAACTACTACTATTGGGCTGACCCAAGGGGTCGGTCCTTTTACTTTCTTAATAATGTCCATCTGCTCTAACTCATGCAACTTGCTCTCTACGTTCTCTCGCAGACTAAATGGCACTCGCCTAGGATGCTGGGCAACTGGATTGACTTCTTTATTCACATGGATTTTAACTTGATAGTCAGTTAACTTGCCCACTCCTTCAAAACATGCTTTGTATTTATCAACAAGGTCTGGTGTACTTACGGCATTAACCTGTGGTCCCAGTCTTAGTACATCCAATTCCATGGCTGTCTTCCTGCCCATTATTGGCCTGCCTTCATTGCAGATGACAATAAATTCAGCTGTGGCATCTTTTCCAGCTAAGTTTACTGATGCCTCGAACTTTCCCAGCGTGTCCAGTGGCTCTGAAGTTCCATAAGGATACAATTTCTGATTTGTCTTTTCTGACTTGCACTTTACTCCTTTTTGCTTCAATTCTTCCCAGGTCTTCTGATCAATGATATTACATGATGATCCTGAGTCGATGAGAACTCCATTAAGAATGACACCTCCAACTTGTAAATCGACCATCTCTGATCCACTCCTGTCCCATGATTTACCGAGTCCCACAGTAAAAGCATATTCATCATCTTCACCATCCTCAACACAGTTAACTTTTCTCCGTCCATCTTGTTTCCGTGTGTTCTTTTTCTTGTGCTCTTGTTTACTCTTTGTTCTGCAGACTGAGGCAAAATGTCCTGTCATATGACACTTTGTACAGGTTTTAGATCTTGCCGGACAATGCTTGTCACGTGCGAAATGTCCAGTTTGGCCACATCGATAACATTTCAGACTCTTTTGATCACTTCGTCCATTTCCTTCGGGTTTGTTGTCTTCTTTGATAGCATTAACAGACGTTCCCACATCGCCTTCGATCTGTTTGGCTTGGGTCTGAGATAACTCCAGCGATCGAGCAATCTTCTGCGCGTCTGCCAATGTTAGCTCTTGTCCCTTTCCCAGAAGTTTTCGCCGAAGCTCTGTGGACTTGCATTTATCAATAATTTGATCACGTATTTGCTCATTCTTCGTACCACCAAATTCACAATTCGCAGATTGATTACTGAGCCTTACAACAAATTGATCGACCGTTTCATGCTCTTCTTGCTTCATTTGGCGAAATATGTGTCGCTCGTACGGTACATTCACTTGTGGTGTAAAGTATGCATCGAGTGTTCGAAGTGCAGCCTTGTATACGTCGTCGTCTTCTCCTTCAGGTACACCCGGATCCGTTAGGGTTTCAAAGATTTCTTGGACTTCCATTCCTGCACAATGTAAAAGCAACGCCTGTCGTCGAGCGGCTGCTGTGATCCCACGACCATCGACGTAAAATTGAAATGACTTTCGCCATCGCCGCCATCTTGGCCCCACACTCGTGCTATCTCCTCGACAATCAAATGGCTTAATTCCACGAAGTTCGTCATTTGTCGCCATAACTTTCCTTCAAACAGACGTATCTTCGTATCACTTATCCTCGTCGCCAATGGTAGTGTTTCACGATCGGTGAAACATCTTGATTTAACAAAGAATGCACGCATTAAACAGATTTAACTTGACACTCCTGACCATGTGCTTTTAATCACCCCTAATACCTTGCGACCGTACACGATTACATCATAGATACTACAATTATGTTTTTCTATTATGAAATCATGCACTTACTGGAATTTTTTAACACTGCGGGCTCACCATGAATATGCATGCAGGTGGTTTCATTAGAAGTGTGATGTGCACATTGTTAGCATTGTTAGCAAACTGCCTAGTATTATAACCATCTATAGGGCTGACATTGAAATAAAATTCTCACAGGTGATTCAGAGCTCTTTAAGGACGGTGCCTACTTTTCTTAGTGCGCACACGTTCTGCGCATCACGCAAGCCATGGTTTAGCGCGCGCGCGCTGGGGTTGACGTTGACGCAATCAACTACGCCACTAAGCACACGACTAAAATTGAAGCAAAATTTTCCTACGGTGATGAAATCAATTTTATGGAGATCAGAATAGCAGCATATCGCTAACCACTTACTGTCAACGTCTTCCAGCTGAAAACCGAGCTGTTATCCTTCGAAAATTACGCTGAAATCCAACTGCAAACATGTACCTGCAGATGGCGTACTACGCACGCAGAAACGCAAATTTCTTACTTACTGGGGAGGTCACAGGAAAAAATGTCACGGGAACCGTAAAAGTTTCAAAAAAGATCAATAACTTAAAAAAAACGCGTGGAAGCGGCAAGCCTATTCAACTTGTGATTAGTTTCTGGTCGTGAGCAAAAAGTATTTAGACTGTATTATTTGCTGAACCAGAGGAAGGCTGTTAGAGACGCTAAAAGCGATTTTGCAACGATTTTGTTATTAAAAACGCAACAAAAATGATGTTAATGTTACTATTTGCCATGTAGTTTAAAGATCTTTCTAAATGTGTTTGCCTTTTTGTTTGTAAAGGCGAATTCTAAGGAAATCTGTGGAAAATATCGTTACCCTCTTTTTTTCAGAAAAATGCTGATGTCAGCATTTTTGTTGAGATTCAAGGCTAATTATCTCGATAAAATGCGTGGCTACCCCTATTTATCTTTGTGGATCCCAATAGCCCTTGCAAATACCTACTTTTTCCGCGTGGTCCTAACTTGGCGCAAAAACCTTTGTATTTAGTAGGCACCGTCCTTAACACAGTGCTATCATGTTAATAAGGAGTTTTTTTGTGGAATGTATTTTAAAAGAAAATGCAAGAAGTTGTGTTACCCAAACTGGATACTTATTTTGTTGTAATGATGTCTGCATAAACTGTAAAGTTTAACTTAGCACTTCACATACTTGTTACTTTGTGTTGACCCTTGTAAAGAAGGTAAGTGATATCTATAGGCTTGATGACTCTATCAATGATGGCAAACAAAATATATCATATTCTTTATTTTGCTCGTCAGCAGTTTCAAAATGCATCTACAGAAAAATGAAATATACAGTGTTGCACCAGAAGAAAATAAACACCCAGTATCATTTATGATGGACAAACAATGTGGAAAATTGGCATCTCCTGTTTTGTTTCCTAAAGGCAGATATGGTTACACTACAGAAAGAGAGATAAAGTACTTTAATGCGCGGTTACTTCATCAGTATTCACCCTAGCGATGTCGGATGGATGACAAAGTTTGGACGCTGTTGCACAGTGTCTGACACTGCGACAATGCAAAGCTCTTAACTTATCGAACTTGCATGCGCCAAACTTTGTTTGTGCGTTTCAATACCGTACAATTCGCACTCGCTACAGAAATATTTCCCGACAAATAATTAAACCTTATTAGAAGGACGTTTATCACTCCTTTGACTTATGATGCGACAAAACAGAATGTTTCAAATAACCTTTGTCACGCAATATTTACGTTAGCGAGATTTGAAAATTCTCAACTGTTTAAAATGCAGGACTCCCTGACCTTTTCTCTTTTCATATGATTCATTCAGTAGACGTTTTCTTTTCCACATAATATTTGCGATAAAATCGATTTTTATGTTTTTATATATTTCTTTGTTGATGCAAACGGCCCTTATGCCTGCTAGTGTAAACGTGGGTTGCCAAGGCGAAAGTGGCCCCGGTAAAATTCACGAAGTGATTCTCGTTATTATTAAGATACACCTTCTGTCTTAAAGTACTGCTGAAAGTTTAAACAATTGCTAAATTTGTATCCTTTTGTATCGAGAACCACATCCAGTATTCACTTCAGCTGTGGAAAATCTCGCCGACTCATACAGTCACTCATGTGAAGCGACAATTAATTCGACACGGCTAGAGATGAATAAAAAAAAAAATAAAATTTGATTCTATGGTTTTACTGACCTAATAGTATTATCCTAGGTTAAACTAGGGACTTAGTTTATTTTAGCAAATAATTAAAATTCTTTGGGCTCATAGTGGTTCAGTGGATCACAGTGCACCCGGCAATTAGTTGTGGCAAACTATAATCATCTCAAATTTCAGTTTTTCCTTCCCAAATAAATTTGCACTTGATTTACATATTACAAAGTATAATCATGTAAGACTTCAATTTCCATCAATATACCTTGTCACTTTTTGTTATTAAAATAATTTAAAAAAATGAAAGTACTGATTTTGATCATTCGTGCTTCAGTGATTCAACAGCCAGCAGTTGCATCAACTCAGCAAATTGGTATTGGGGTATCAGTTTTCTCATGTTAAAATATCCCAAACCCTCTTTGCTACTGTTTAAGAGAGAATGTCCACTAAGACCGAGCGAAATTGAAAATACGTGGCACATGATGAAAAATCGAATTCCTTCATATTTCGTCCACAGTTAGCCTATGGTATGGTAAGGAACGTGAGGGTATTTTTTCTTTCGAATATTAATTCAAAATCCGTAAAATAACCATTTTCCGTCACTATCTCGCAAGCAGCCAGAATTCGCTTTTTCAAGCCTCGTCAATCGGCCTTAAAAATGTATCTGTTTTCACTCCGCATCGCTAAAAAACCGCAATACAAGTCTAGAATCGTGTTTACCTTGGATTAATAAGTAATTTGAACTAAACTATACACTTCTAGCTTGACCTTTGAGGTCACCGGAATTAATTAAAAACAGGCAAAATTTCACCAACCTAAACTTCTCAAAATGGCGAGAGTTTTCAAGAGCAAATAAACTGTCCCGGTAAAACAGTAAATCAACAAAAATATGTATTTCTAAGAAGTAGAAAGAACAGGCTTTAAAATGGTATCAGACTTATTGTCGGCAAGTTCGTAATCGTTGAACACTGGCGCTTTCAAAAATGGCATTATGACAACACTCGAGCTGTCAAAACGATTAACACCTCACCAGTGTAACTTTACGCATTTGACAAGGGAGTCTGAAATGTGGTTTATTCAAGCCCTGCGAATAGTATTTGATGAAAATGTAGTACCTGAAGAAGTCCTTGAGATGAGATGTTCTTGGTTTCTTGGTGTTTTTGAGGGATTATCTTGGCTAAAATCCAATTTTAGCAAACACGCGAAGCAGGAGTATCGCGTTTCAGCTTCATGGTGTTTGTTCTTGGGAATGTATCGTCTCAACAAGTAACGTTTCTATCCCAGTAAAAGTCGTTGTAATGATTCATTTTGGCATAGAGCTTAGAAATGTTCTTCTATTCATGGTTATCCGCTGTCATTTCCTGTCAAGCAATAAACCTCAAAATTTGGCACGTGTGGTCCGTGATGTTAAGAAGACGCGTGGAATATTAACCTTAGCGGGGTGGAGGTGGGGG
>JAHPZR010001582.1:0-35000 GCA_019787425.1 Platygyra sinensis
GTGGGTTAAAAAAGTGACTTGTTTTGGAAAATTTGGCCATCTGAACAGTTCAAATGTTAGAAAAAACATTATCTGAATGTTCTTGAGTTCCTCGAGAGATAAATTCACGCTTTTGAAGCAATACTCAGTGACAAGTGTTTCTGATAATTTCCGGCCGGCATTTTGGAACCAATCCAGATGGGCTCCAGCATGGCGTCTCCATACAAATCTCTATAGATTTGGGTAAAACATTTATCCCCATATCTTGCTTGAGAAAAAATCCTGTTAACAGATCCTGGACTTTATCTATTGAACGGTTTTTATTTTTACTTCGATCTGTTTTGAATCACCGTGACACTGAAAGCCAACATTAGCTTTAGCGCCATCAGTTCTTGCTCTTTTACAAGACAAGAAATGGTTTTCAAGCAACCATATCTTGTAAGTTCCTGTCTTGTTCTATGCAATGAACTAAAGGTTTGTAGTTAACTTTAGCTTTCAGTACTCTCTGCAGGCCTTTTTGTTCACCACACCCAGTAAACAAATTATCTAGCATCACGTGACAGACGCTAAAATTTTATGATTTTTTAGTTTATTCAGGAGCTCATTACCCGGAGCCTTTATCTCCCATACAAGCCTTTAGAATCAACCTTTTCTGATGAAAACGTATTTACAGAAATAGTTTTTGCGGAAAATTTGTCACGCCCTAATGCGAAATCACCAAACAACCAATTAGAGCGCAGCTCAGTCATGCTCATTTGCATGTACTTTTCTGTGTTCTGAAGAACCTTTGACAAAAATAGCGGAAAGCGTGCGTGGAAATTTAACAATGAATTTTTGCGGGAAAACCTGTCCTAAAAACAATTCTTTACTGGAAAGTGTTGATTTAAAGGGTACAGCACATATGGAGGCTCCTGGTAATGGGCTTTTGGTTTATTGCATCATAACATTGTTTGTCCTTGACAACCCCAAATTTCAGGAATTTCTCTTAAATACCTTCTAATTATAAAAGTAAAAAAAATGTTGGCGTGAGGTCAGTTGGCAGAAAAGTAGACCCTTAAGAAAAATTGCACCTAAACTTTCTTAGATAATGGATTAAGCATTTAACAAGCTAAACATTGCAGGAAGGGTGGTGCAGCTTAGATCTCCTAGGAGAGGGTGTAATGGTTGTTCTATTTTGTAAAAAGTTTCCGCATTTGTAAGAAATGTATCTTTTTAGAAGAAAATGAAGGAGCCTGTAATGGTAAATCAGAAAGCTTTTGCCTAGTAATCATACCAATGACCTCAGTGCCTATTTTAAAACCAAAAAGTTTTTAAATTAATTAGCCTTTGGCAAAATACTCTAATCTAGTAGCTCATGTTGACTCATCCCTCTAAAATACTTCCTAAATGTCATAAAAACATGTTCCACATAACCTTCACTCGCAGCACTTCACTTTCCAATGGAAACTGCTAGTTAGATAGTTCTACCAGTATGTGGTGGTGAGTATTTCGCCTGCTGGAGTCTCCTGCCTTATATTCAGCTTTCAGCGTTAAGCTTGCATTAATTGTTGGGAAACATAACTTGTCTTCAAACTGTGGAATGAAACATGAAGAATGGATTGGATCAGTCCAATTAAACTCACCACAGAGTAGGAAAGGTAATGTTTTTATGGTGGCAAACCTCTGTATAATGGATGCTGTTTAAATTTTTAAGTTAAGCGGTGATAGAATAATCGACAAAAGTGCCTCGTATTTTGAATTCTATCACTGAAAACTCCAGATTTGCAAAGCTTTGTTCACTGCTATTTTGGCGGGAAATGTCCCTGGTAGCAGCATCATCAGAGGAGTCTTTCTCCTTGCACATCCCTCATGTAAGTGCCCACCAAACAGACGAAAGAAAAAATAGTGAGTAGACCATCATCTTTGCTACTACTGCTGGTATTATTAAAGTGCCACTGCGACAAAATTTTTTGAACTCATTGTTTTTGCATTTTCTGAGTCTTTAAGTGGTACTTACCTGTCCAAGCCATTTTCTCCAACAAGCACGGTAAGATGTGGTTTTTATTTTCACAGTTTTTCCTGATAATTTTTCATCCGTCATTATTAAGGGACGGACCATTAGAAAAGTGATGGGGGGAGGGGAAAAAACCCAAAAAAAGTTCATGCAAGGGAAATTGCCAAGAAAAAAATTCGTGCAAAGAAGAAGGTAAAGAAAAAAAAATTCATGCAGAAGGAAGGTCCAGGTCCGGTTGCTATGGCGTGACTTGCTGTCATCGCAAGAATTTTGCGGTTCTATTGTGGTAATTTTCAGATATGATCTGGTCGCATAATTTATTTTTTATAATAAATTTTCACATCGCGGGATTATTGTTCGCTTACACATAATAGAGACTTCGACTTCCAATGAACCCGTCGTCGGTCATTGAAAACGGGTACAAAACGAGAATTTATAGAAGATATGGTGTTTCTCCTGACGCATTTGTGCGAAATTGATCCAGTTTTCAGTCGAATTTTCCTCGTGGAGTTAAACAAGGCGCGCTTGTTTTCCTTTCGCGGGAAGAACAACAAAGAAGCTGCCCCTGGATATACGTTTGGATTTGTTGTTGCGGTAAACCATTAAATAGTTGTTGAAAGCCAAACAAAACCGACAACCGCGATTGGCTTGGACATGAATTCAATCACCTGAGAACTACAGAGAGAACCAAAAAGTGTCTTCAGCTAGCGCTAGCCGTGACCAACCTCGTAGAGCATCGAATCAAGACAACAAGACGAAGGTACCAAGTTATATCATTAGATTAATCTTTCATTTATATGATAATTAACTTACACGGATTGTCATGCTTTTAGATAGTATGGGGAATAGACTGGTACTAAAAATCACTGTTTTCATTTGTGAGTTAGACCCTATACCATCGTCCATCGTACAATAGTTTTCTGAAAGACAATTATTTCGGATACATAGAAAATCCGTATAGGTACATATTATAAATGCTCTCTGGTTTGCCCACGCAAACGTCCACGTAGAATTGACGTTGCCGAGGGTTAGAGGATATTTTCGGGTTCACCCAGGCTGAAGTCCATGCAACACAGTTGCTGATGAGTGCTTCAAGATATGTAACAAAATCGTCAAAGTTATTTTTCCGACGTGCGTGACGTACATTATAGGAACATGTTACATATCCTTTCAGGTTCACCCAGGCTGAAGTTCACGAGTAATTCGAGATATGTAACAAAATCGTGATAGAGATTTTTCCGTCGTGCTTGACATTATACAGTATTGTGCAAAAGTAATGCAAACGTATTTCGCCGAAATTCGCGGCTTTTCTGGCTTTTCGACGAAAAAATATCGAATTTTCGATGGAAGGGAATTTTCAACGAAAAGTCACGATAATTCGTGATGCCTATTGTTTCCAATTACGTGAATTTTCGAACGACAATTCGCTCAGAACGAAAATATACTTCGAATTTTCGAGAGACAATTCGCAGTGTTCGATCAATGACTTAGAACATTTGAGCGAAATTTCACTCTTTGTTTGCTCTGCTCAAACAGTCCCACGCATTTTCTGGACGATAATTTGCCCAGTTCGAATTTGCCGCGACGATTCTATTCTGATGTCACTTCACAGTGTAAACTTTACGACAAACTCGTGTCCGTTTATACAACAGGTTTATACGAGACTCACCTGTATTACTTCAAAGGTTCCTTATACTGTTTACTTCACGTTGAAAGCATCGCAGCTCTTACACCGTTGTTCTTTGGTGGTTTCTTGGCTCACGTTTGTTGAACACAAGGGCCACTCGCAGACACGGCCAATGTTTGCGTAACCCAGACTCCGCGCGAACTGGTAACGCCACAGCTCAAGTTACTGTGGGCTCGCACATGGCGTACATGTCAAATGGCGAGCCCCAAACGTTTAAATCATGAGACAGAATGAAGGAATTTTTCTGAATTCAAGAGTTTTCAAACTGAAATGGAATTTATGTGGATTCATGAGCTTTTAAACAAAGCAACAATTATGTTTGCAAAGTAAGGCGTTCAAAGAATATTTTCTGCATACGAACTCTGGAAACGCATCTTGTTGGTATCTGTTTTGAACGTGAATATTTAGTCAAAGTCAAAACAAAGTAAATTTGTTCACTTAGATACAAAACTACAGTGGGCCGGCTTCAGTATTCTTTTGTCGCGAACGCCTCACTGTCCCTCTACATGACATAGTTACCGACGCAACATCTATACCGCAGGCCAAACAACTGTGGGCTCGTAACTTTTCCAACTTTGTCAACATGTTTACATGCCACATGGCTGGGGTTAAACGTGATGTTTGCATGGCACATGGCTGGGCTTAAAATGAGGTTGATGCTTACGGTCGATATGGAAGCAGAAAATGCTTGAAATAAGCTTATTGCTTTTAAAAACGGCAAGGATTCAGTTTACAAGGTAAGACGTCCGAAGCCAGTTTTGTACGATTCTCTGGAGCCGATCGAGACATGCACTGCTTGGCTTAAAAACACGCGAAAGATATTTGACATGTAATGTTTCATAACATAACATTTGCCTACAAAAGTTCAATCTCATTTCTATGTTGTTTGTTTTGGGAAAGTGCGCTTCTGTAAACATAGTCACGTCAACACACTTGACCTACATTTGCGAAATGGCACCTAGTTTTGCTGATCGATAAGCGGGCTTGAAAATCAAAGTTGCTTAAACAAGGTTTTACGAGGCTGTGTTTTAAGGAATTACTTGTAAGACAGTTACTTATTTTCATTGTGCAAGGCATTTGCTTTTTTTCATTGGAAATAGCCGATTAAATTGTCGGATCATTGAATCTATTTTCGATATGAGTTTAGTTTATTTACATACATGTACGCTTGTTCAGTCGTTCATGTCACGCGAATCTGCTGCTTCGAATTTCGCTATCTCGAATCTTCGTTGGGTTACCTCGAAAATTCGCTACTTCGAACTTCGCTATCTCGAATTTTCGAGAAAGATCGTGAATTTTTCGCTTCGAACCCTACGAAAAACGTTTCGAAAATTCGACGACTTTTCATGGAAAATTCGCGAGAACAAAGGACGTCTTTCGACGAATTTCGTTTGCATAACTTTTGCACAATACTGTAGGAACATGTTACATATCCTTTCTGGTTCACCCAGGCTGAAGTCCATGCAATACAGTTGCTGAGTGCTTTGAGATATGTAACAAAATCGTCAAAGTGTTTTTCCGTCGTGCGTTGCATTATAGGAACATGATGTGGTGGGTTCTGGTTCACCCAGTCTCATTGAAGTCCATGCAGTACAGTTGTTGAGTGCTTCTGGATATGTAACAAACTCGTGATAGTGATTTTTCGGTCGTGTAGTTTCCAGAATCGCTTCGCATTACTTGAAAACAATAAGATTATGAGCTCGTGATTTCTATCACGCATAGTAATCGTGAGCGTAACCTCTTGAGAGGTTTTTGAAAACCTCGTTGCAATAATTTTTGAGAATTTCTGACTGCATAACATAAACTGATTTTCAAAGTGTCTGGACACATGACGCGTTTTGTGGAACACAAACGATCACTGCCAGGGATATGATTACACTGGAATGTTACAAGCCACTGGTATCCCGTGAGATGTAGAACTAAAAGTTTCTTCATCTCCACGGGATCCAAGGTCTGTTTTTGGTTGCAAAGAACGTCTGACTCGTTGTGCTACAACATACACTGTATACTGTATTGTAATAGAAATAATAAAATAAAATTTGTAATAAATTAATATTAGAATCTGGTATCTTTGTAAATATTATATGCAATAAAATTCGTTACGCTCAGAATAAAAATTAGAGGATGAGTCTTATCCCTTGAACAGGAGCCCATGCCTTGAATAAAAATTCTGTAATACAATGAAAAAGTCATTCACATGTAGTAGTAAGTGTTAACCACATAAACAGCATCATTAACACTGCCACTGGTACTTTAAAAAAAAAAAGAACCACAAAGGGTGGTTTTCATTGGAAGGCAGACTATCTTCGCTCTAGGACATACTCGTCTGAGCAAAACTGCTAAGGTTTACGTGTCGCTATCGTAAAACCACAAAGGAGAGTCTGTGTTGGCCTGTCTATTAACTTTTTCAAAAGGTAAATCGTTCAAAGACACTCGCCAGAACAAACTTTAGAGGCTTACGTGCCGCTATCGTAAAACCACATAGGAGAGTTTGTCTTGGCCTGTCTATTAACTTTTCAAAAAGGTAAATCGCTCAAAGACAAACTCGCCAGGACAAAACTTTAGAGGCTTACGTACCACTACCGTAAAACCACATAGGGGAGTTTGTGTTGGGCTGTCTATGACCTTTTCTAAAAGCAATATTTGCCTGAAAAAAAAAATCGCACAGAGGGTTTCACCTGAAAAAAAAATTCCTGCACAAGCCGAGAGCGAAAAAAAAAATTCGTGGGAGCTGAAAATTCCCCTCCCCCCCCCCCATCACTTTTAAAATAGGCACTGAGGTCGACACAGTAAACTGTTCACTCGTGTTCACGCCATTGACTGTGAGAAATGTTACTGTTCATTTATGATCTATATGAAAAGTAGATACAGTAACCTGTGTTTAAGAAAAAAAAAGTAAATTATTTACGGTTGATTTGAGAACTTTGGAAACCATTGAAAGGCTCGTCGGTAAACCAGCATTTTACGAGCGTGCCACATGACTGGAATAAACAGAAGGGATAAAAAATTAAAATACAATAGCGCGGCGATATGAACAATACTAAACTTGATGAGTTACTTGAAGATATATTTATAAATCGCAGAGATGTCTGGGACTTAACATATAGGATACTTCTATGAAAAAGAAAACTTCATGGCTGACACAATACTGAAGCTTATTAGATATAAAAATTAAAGAAGGCTTACCTTGCGGTGTTGTCGTTTGTTTCCCAGGCTCGACCTTCCATATTGTAGAAATTGACTCAGGAATAAGCCAACAACGACAGCCTTCCATATGAAACGCTCTTGAAAAACATTCCTCGCAAAATGGACTGACACCCGCCACAAACTTTCCGCTTGGGTTGAAGTTCGCGTGGTGAGTGTGCACGAATCTCAACCACTTACCTCGCTCACTTTTTATTGGAAGACTGAAAATGAGCAGAAATACCTGCATTCATATCTGATCTATTGCTGCATCCATGTATTACACAGCCATTGGGCATGATTCGATTTGAATAGAGTGCTAGATTCACGTTGCGAAAGCAGTTAACTGCAAACTACATAGAGTTGTTATAACAAAATTCGCCATGTAGTCACAGAACAGAATTTATTCCCAAATTAACTCCAACGATCAATATCAACAAATAGTCAGATTCACTTCCACTTCTGAACTCATTCGACGACGATTCGCTAAAATAGAAAATATACAAGCAATAAGCTAAGTAGCTATAGAACTTTTAAAAGCTGAACTTTATTTCCTTTTGACTAGAGAACTCACATTATGTAGGAGCTTGGAAAGTCTCAGTGCAATTCACAACAACTTCATCAAACATGGCAACTTCTTTTCCCCGCGTGTTCCTCTTGGGTTGCTATGCCTTGGTTGCTATGCCTTATGGGAGGCACAGACCTCCCAACACTCCAGTGAGTAATCTCAAAAAGGAATGTCAAAAATCGATAAAATGTAACAACACGCCATGTGAGCCTAGTTGATTAGGAGTATGTTGTCACAAAGCAGCAAGGCCTTATGGGGTTGCAGGAACATGATTTAGGGACGGACCATTAGAAAAGTGATGGGGGGGGGGAGGGGAATTTTCAGCTCCCACGAATTTTTTTTTTCGCTCTCGGCTTGTGCAGGAATTTTTTTTTCAGGTGAAACCCTCTGTGCGATTTTTTTTTTTTCAGGCAAATATTGCTTTTAGAAAAGGTCATAGACAGCCCAACACAAACTCCCCTATGTGGTTTTACGGTAGTGGTACGTAAGCCTCTAAAGTTTTGTCCTGGCGAGTTTGTCTTTGAGCGATTTACCTTTTTGAAAAGTTAATAGACAGGCCAAGACAAACTCTCCTATGTGGTTTTACGATAGCGGCACGTAAGCCTCTAAAGTTTTGTTCTGGCGAGTGTCTTTGAACGATTTACCTTTTTGAAAAAGTTAATAGACAGGCCAACACAGACTCTCCTTTGTGGTTTTACGATAGCGACACGTAAACCTTAGCAGTTTTGCTCAGACGAGTATGTCCTAGAGCGAAGATAGTCTGCCTTCCAATGAAAACCACCCTTTGTGGTTCTTTTTTTTTTAAAGTACCAGTGGCAGTGTTAATGATGCTGTTTATGTGGTTAACACTTACTACTACATGTGAATGACTTTTTCATTGTATTACAGAATTTTTATTCAAGGCATGGGCTCCTGTTCAAGGGGATAAGACTCATCCTCTAATTTTTATTCTGAGCGTAACGAATTTTATTGCATATAATATTTACAAAGATACCAGATTCTAATATTAATTTATTACAAATTTTATTTTATTATTTCTATTACAATACAGTATACAGTGTATGTTGTAGCACAACGAGTCAGACGTTCTTTGCAACCAAAAACAGACCTTGGATCCCGTGGAGATGAAGAAACTTTTAGTTCTACATCTTCACGGGATACCAGTGGCTTGTAACATTCCAGTGTAATCATATCCCTGGCAGTGATCGTTTGTGTTCCACAAAACGCGTCATGTGTCCAGACACTTTGAAAATCAGTTTATGTTATGCAGTCAGAAATTCTCAAAAATTATTGCAACGAGGTTTTCAAAAACCTCTCAAGAGGTTACGCTCACGATTACTATGCGTGATAGAAATCACGAGCTCATAATCTTATTGTTTTCAAGTAATGCGAAGCGATTCTGGAAACTACACGACCGAAAAATCACTATCACGAGTTTGTTACATATCCAGAAGCACTCAACAACTGTACTGCATGGACTTCAATGAGACTGGGTGAACCAGAACCCACCACATCATGTTCCTATAATGCAACGCACGACGGAAAAACACTTTGACGATTTTGTTACATATCTCAAAGCACTCAGCAACTGTATTGCATGGACTTCAGCCTGGGTGAACCAGAAAGGATATGTAACATGTTCCTACAGTATTGTGCAAAAGTTATGCAAACGAAATTCGTCGAAAGACGTCCTTTGTTCTCGCGAATTTTCCATGAAAAGTCGTCGAATTTTCGAAACGTTTTTCGTAGGGTTCGAAGCGAAAAATTCACGATCTTTCTCGAAAATTCGAGATAGCGAAGTTCGAAGTAGCGAATTTTCGAGGTAACCCAACGAAGATTCGAGATAGCGAAATTCGAAGCAGCAGATTCGCGTGACATGAACGACTGAACAAGCGTACATGTATGTAAATAAACTAAACTCATATCGAAAATAGATTCAATGATCCGACAATTTAATCGGCTATTTCCAATGAAAAAAAGCAAATGCCTTGCACAATGAAAATAAGTAACTGTCTTACAAGTAATTCCTTAAAACACAGCCTCGTAAAACCTTGTTTAAGCAACTTTGATTTTCAAGCCCGCTTATCGATCAGCAAAACTAGGTGCCATTTCGCAAATGTAGGTCAAGTGTGTTGACGTGACTATGTTTACAGAAGCGCACTTTCCCAAAACAAACAACATAGAAATGAGATTGAACTTTTGTAGGCAAATGTTATGTTATGAAACATTACATGTCAAATATCTTTCGCGTGTTTTTAAGCCAAGCAGTGCATGTCTCGATCGGCTCCAGAGAATCGTACAAAACTGGCTTCGGACGTCTTACCTTGTAAACTGAATCCTTGCCGTTTTTAAAAGCAATAAGCTTATTTCAAGCATTTTCTGCTTCCATATCGACCGTAAGCATCAACCTCATTTTAAGCCCAGCCATGTGCCATGCAAACATCACGTTTAACCCCAGCCATGTGGCATGTAAACATGTTGACAAAGTTGGAAAAGTTACGAGCCCACAGTTGTTTGGCCTGCGGTATAGATGTTGCGTCGGTAACTATGTCATGTAGAGGGACAGTGAGACGTTCGCGACAAAAGAATACTGAAGCCGGCCCACTGTAGTTTTGTATCTAAGTGAACAAATTTACTTTGTTTTGACTTTGACTAAATATTCACGTTCAAAACAGATACCAACAAGATGCGTTTCCAGAGTTCGTATGCAGAAAATATTCTTTGAACGCCTTACTTTGCAAACATAATTGTTGCTTTGTTTAAAAGCTCATGAATCCACATAAATTCCATTTCAGTTTGAAAACTCTTGAATTCAGAAAAATTCCTTCATTCTGTCTCATGATTTAAACGTTTGGGGCTCGCCATTTGACATGTACGCCATGTGCGAGCCCACAGTAACTTGAGCTGTGGCGTTACCAGTTCGCGCGGAGTCTGGGTTACGCAAACATTGGCCGTGTCTGCGAGTGGCCCTTGTGTTCAACAAACGTGAGCCAAGAAACCACCAAAGAACAACGGTGTAAGAGCTGCGATGCTTTCAACGTGAAGTAAACAGTATAAGGAACCTTTGAAGTAATACAGGTGAGTCTCGTATAAACCTGTTGTATAAACGGACACGAGTTTGTCGTAAAGTTTACACTGTGAAGTGACATCAGAATAGAATCGTCGCGGCAAATTCGAACTGGGCAAATTATCGTCCAGAAAATGCGTGGGACTGTTTGAGCAGAGCAAACAAAGAGTGAAATTTCGCTCAAATGTTCTAAGTCATTGATCGAACACTTCGAATTGTCTCTCGAAAATTCGAAGTATATTTTCGTTCTGAGCGAATTGTCGTTCGAAAATTCACGTAATTGGAAACAATAGGCATCACGAATTATCGTGACTTTTCGTTGAAAATTCCCTTCCATCGAAAATTCGATATTTTTTCGTCGAAAAGCCAGAAAAGCCGCGAATTTCGGCGAAATACGTTTGCATTACTTTTGCACAATACTGTATAATGTCAAGCACGACGGAAAAATCTCTATCACGATTTTGTTACATATCTCGAATTACTCGTGAACTTCAGCCTGGGTGAACCTGAAAGGATATGTAACATGTTCCTATAATGTACGTCACGCACGTCGGAAAAATAACTTTGACGATTTTGTTACATATCTTGAAGCACTCATCAGCAACTGTGTTGCATGGACTACAGCCTGGGTGAACCCGATAATATCCTCTAACCCTCGGCAATGTCAATTCTACGTGGACGTTTGCGTGGGCAAACCAGAGAGCATTTATAATATGTACCTATACGGATTTTCTATGTATCCGAAATAATTGTCTTTCAGAAAACTATTGTACGATGGACTCAGTATAGGGTCTAACTCACAAATGAAAACAGTGATTTTTAGTACCTGTCTAGTCCCCATAATATCTAAAAGCATGACAATCCGTGTAAGTTAATTATCATATAAATAAAAGATCAATCTAATGATATAGCTTGGTACCTTCGTCTTGTTGTCTTGATTCGATGATCTGCGAAGTTGGTCACGGCTAGCGCTAGCTGAAGACACTTTTTGGTTCTCTCTGTCGTTCTCAGGTGATTGAATTCATGTACAAGCCAATCGCGGTTGTCGGTTTTGTTTGGTTTTCAACAACTGTTTAATGGTTTGCCGCAACAACAAATCCAAACGTATATCCAGGGGCAGCTTCTTTGTTGCTCTTCCCGTGTAAGGAAAACAAGCGCGCCTTCTTTAACTCCACGAGGAAAATTTGACTGAAAACTGGATCAATTTTGCACAAATGCGTCAGGAGAAACACCATATCTTCTAATTCGGGAGGCAAGTCTCGTTTTGTGCCCGTTTTCAATGACCGATGACGGGTTCATTGGAAGTCGAAGTCTCTATTATGTGTAAGCGAACAATAATCCCGCGATGTGAAAATTTATTATAAAAAAATAAATTATGCGACCAGATCATATCTGAAAATTACCACAATAGAACCGCAAAATTCTTGCGATGACAGCAAGTCACGCCATAGCAACCGGACCTGGACCTTCCTTCTGCATGAATTTTTTTTTCTTTACCTTCTTCTTTGCACGAATTTTTTTTCTTGGCAATTTCCCTTGCATGAACTTTTTTTTGGGTTTTTTCCCCTCCCCCCCATCACTTTTCTAATGGTCCGTCCCTTAATAATGACGGATGAAAAATTATCAGGAAAAACTGTGAAAATAAAAACCACATCTTACCGTGCTTGTTGGAGAAAATGGCTTGGACAGGTAAGTACCACTTAAAGACTCAGAAAATGCAAAAACAATGAGTTCAAAAAATTTTGTCGCAGTGGCACTTTAATAATACCAGCAGTAGTAGCAAAGATGATGGTCTACTCACTATTTTTTCTTTCGTCTGTTTGGTGGGCACTTACATGAGGGATGTGCAAGGAGAAAGACTCCTCTGATGATGCTGCTACCAGGGACATTTCCCGCCAAAAATAGCAGTGAACAAAGCTTTGCAAATCTGGAGTTTTCAGTGATAGAATTCAAAATACGAGGCACTTTTGTCGATTATTCTATCACCGCTTAACTTAAAAATTTAAACAGCATCCATTATACAGAGGTTTGCCACCATAAAAACATTACCTTTCCTACTCTGTGGTGAGTTTAATTGGACTGATCCAATCCATTCTTCATGTTTCATTCCACAGTTTGAAGACAAGTTATGTTTCCCAACAATTAATGCAAGCTTAACGCTGAAAGCTGAATATAAGGCAGGAGACTCCAGCAGGCGAAATACTCACCACCACATACTGGTAGAACTATCTAACTAGCAGTTTCCATTGGAAAGTGAAGTGCTGCGAGTGAAGGTTATGTGGAACATGTTTTTATGACATTTAGGAAGTATTTTAGAGGGATGAGTCAACATGAGCTACTAGATTAGAGTATTTTGCCAAAGGCTAATTAATTTAAAAACTTTTTGGTTTTAAAATAGGCACTGAGGTCGACACAGTAAACTGTTCACTCGTGTTCAAGGCCATTGACTGCGACCGCATCACATTACGATTAATTTATGACAACAAGATATTTTGTGCCACGCAGTTTTGATGAAACTGCTTGTTGGATGTTTAACTGATGCTCCTTGAAAATCGTTTTTACATTACAGCAGTTATCAGTCACACGCGACCTTCAGCACTGGAAAAAAGTCTAGATCAGACAAAACCTAAAGTTTTGGTGGACCTCAATCATCTCTGCCTTTTTTCTCATTTCATTTTCATTTATTTTCATTTAGAAATATACATAGCAACTTCCTCTGCTTGCATATAGCTCAGCTAGTCGAGGCAGGCAGAGGACACTTGAATACAAATTAATTCTATAGGATGAGGTTAAAAAAGAAAGAAAAGGTAAGGAAAGAAAAAGTGCTCTTTCGATCTGGCCATAGTATACAAAATCGCTTTGACTGCAATTGATTCTGAAGAGCACTGAAGACGGGGGTTTCTGAGCACAAAAAGGCTGTTGTGATGTTCGATCATAACTCCAAACTTGCATGCCATGTTCATGAGCATCATCATCACATGGATTTTGAAAACGTTGAAGTCCTCGGACATGAGGCACATTACCATCAGCGGCTTTTTCTGGAGGCTTGGATGTCTGTAAAAGACCTGAACACTGGGAATGATCACATGGTCATCCCAGAAGTCTACAAATGCCTTGCACGCACTTAAATTCTCTCGAGTCACACGTATACAGCACGCGCAACGTTTCAATTTAAAAGTTTTTAAATCGCGTGTAACATCAGCTGTTTTTTCAACTGATGAAGGCTTAAGAGTTAGCCAAATCGTCTTACTAAAATATACAAGTCAGTGACAAAAAACAACACTTTTATCAACAATGTCATCTCCTGACTGCAGTTACTCCATTTGTTACGATACATTTTAAAATTACAAAATTACGAGCCTATCATACGTTCATCTTGCTTAATTTATTAACTAAAGTAGGTTTGTGAACATAAGTATCCTCTAGTTCCAGAATATGTGAAAGGAGCTGATGTAAAGAATCTTTAAATTTATGCTTTAGTCACTTCACTTTCAAACTCTTCGCCCGCGAAAACGTGGCTTTCTTCAAGAAACAGGATGTTCTCTTCGACAACGATATCACTTTGATGGTAGAAGTTATTCAGAATCAAAAGAACCTCAATTTTGATTACTTGGAATCAAGGCAAGTGCAGTGATATACACACATCCAACATTTTTCAAACAAACCTTGCTTTTGGCGCAGGGAACGCAGGTTGGTCATGTACACAACCAAAATTAGTCTGCTGCGAAGCCTGGTGGCTTCGCAGCAAAAAACCCAATCTGACACCAATTACGTTTAATACAAGCTAAGCCTGCAGTATCATATTGTCTCTGTCTTCTGTATTTAGTTGAACCCTTCAAGGCAAGAGGAAACCAACATTGAGTGAACTTTTTGAGGATTTACTACTGTTGTCCACTGTATTCATTGAGCAACCACTAGTAAATTCCTTTTTTTTCTCTTTTTTTCACCTTTTATTTATTTATTGTTTAGGTAATAAATTATGTTTCCTTTTTTTACTATTACATACAATACTAACACTTCTTGCAATACTAATATTATCATCTTGCATTACTTACAATACTTGTGTCACTACTAGCATTACTTACAATTACAAACACTACAGATACTTTGCCTACACAACTGATAATACAAATCTTTCTCTGCATTTTACTCTGATTACACAAGCAGCACTTTTTTACGAAAAAACTGGATTATTAGTCAAAACAAGGTTCCATTTTGCCTGAAAATAACTTAAGTTTGAGATGCTTTGAGAGGTTAGGTGCCTGTGTAACTTTGCCCACCTTACTTTGCCCTCTTCTTAGTGTTACCTTGCCCACCTAGTGTTACTTTGCCCCCTTATAGTGTAACATCGCCCCCTTTCCCTGGTGTTACTTTGCCCTCTCTTAGTGTAACATTGCCCCTCATGTCATTTGCATAATTTATTCACAATGTTGATTTGTCTTTAGTTCCTTTAGATTATGGGTGAATTTTTTAAAATTTGGCCACAAGACTGATTTGGCAATTCTTTACTTTTTGGACTACTCAAAGGTTTCAGTGTATATCTTTTTTACATGTTCTGTGGGGTGATAAATCTGCACCAAGGAGTCGAGAACTAACAAGTAGAGTTACTGTTATGAAAACAGTTCATGGGGCCGCAAAATGTTACAATGGTTGCTTTAACTTTGCCAGATGAGCCTCATGCTTTTGGCTATTATTTGGGGTACTTTAAATGTTCTGGACGTCTTATGCGCTGGTCTGTGAGTCAATATAAAATGGACAGTTGTAGTACTATGATACAAACATTTGCCACAACACATTGGTTTAAAATATGTGTTTTATTGAAAATCATTGTAGTAGCCCCTTTAGTCTGGCCTTTCTCCTTTTGGGCTGTCCAGCAATTCATGCAGGGATAGCTCTCAGGATCCTCAAGGCACACAAGCCTCTCAACCACGACAAGGTAGGGCTAATGTGAGAGGAACACAAAATATCACAAACATAAACAGTACATTACAGTACAAGCACAGCACATTCAACTTTCTTCAAGGGAAGTGGGCGATTAACCTCAACTAAAAAGTTATTCCAGAAGTGCCCAGCATGATTAACCTCAACTTAAAAGTTATTCCAGAACCATGCTTTCCCCAGAAGACACAAACATATAATTTTTTTGTTTTTTTTTTGGTTTTTGTTTTTGTTTTCTTGTTTTTGTCTTTTTGTTTTGAGAACAATCAAACAGCCAACAACCATTCGTGGGGCAATCCCCAGGGGTTGGCTACCCTAGCTCATGTTTTTTCCCTGACAAATGTCCAAGACTTAATGTTGTTCTTTTGGCAGTGTCTGTTAGCCGTCAGCACTATGGGCGAGATGCTTGCTTGCGTCTTTTTTGGAAGATGTTTTTTATCTTTTGGTTTGTCTTTGTCCAGCCTTCTCTGTTCAAGATGGTGTACAGTTGGTCATCTGAATTAAGAGTCTGCCTGATGATGGTAGTGCTTGGCAATTCGTCCTGAGGAAATCACTTCTTGAGCAGCTTTGTCTCCTCTTCATCCCAAACAGCTCTTTTTCCAGATGATTGGGTGGAAGGAAAATCGAAGTCATCCAGCCAGGATGTTACCTTTGAACTTCCTGCAGAAGTGGCTGCCAGTTCATCAGGGCTCGTTGTGGCCTCTGGATTTTAGGTAATTTATGTGGTTGATGACCTGTTTGACCCTAGATTTTTGTAGCGCCAACTGTCCCAAAACAGAATACAGCATTGATTTCTCACATAATTAAATGTGAAATTTTTTTGGTCTCTTATGTCCTGACCAAATAGCTTGTTGATAGCCTCCTTCTGCTTGTCTGTTAATTTTTTGATGGGAGTTGGCAGAACAAATGAGGTGGATGCATGGCTGGATGTTTGCTGTGGATCAGGGGTGCTTGGAGTCGACTGTTTGGATGCTGGTGGTGGCAAGGCAATTGGATCACTGAGGCTTTCTCCCTTCTTATGTGTCTCAGCAAACTGCTTAGATTTTGCTGGTGGTGCAGTTAGTCCAGACACAGAAGATTTGGATTGAACTGATGCTACTGGTGATGCAAGTGGCTGGGGCACGATACATGGTGATTCATTTGCATCTTCACTGCCTTCTCCTTCCTTGGTCGTTTGCTCGGTATTCATGCCATCACCTGTCTCCGCCTCCAGTTTCTCTTCTGAGGTTACCCTGGCAATGATGTCAAGAGCCTGGGACCCCAGTTTGGTGAGACTGGTCCTCACATACGCTCTGTCAGCCGTCTTTTATGAATGCCACATCACTCCCTGCACTATTGCTGCCTCCTCAGGTGTGGCCCGTTCTTTTGCCTTTGTCGATACAAACTTTCGAATGCTAACGCTAGCCAGCTTCTCACCGATTCTTAACTTTGTTTTTGTGAAGAAAGCCCATGTCCTTCGCCCAATAGTCCCTTCAGGAAATGGCTTGCCCTCTTTTGTTAGAGGGAGATGTGTCTCGGATGGGGGAGCAAACTGAGGTCTTATCTTTTGGACATATATTTCCATAAGACGCTGCAGTTCCGGTGTCATACCCAGGATGGCAGGACCCTCCTTTGATCGCTTGTGACAGGCAACCAGCATAATTCTATTTCCCTGCTCGGTCCTAGCGGTGTCGTAGCCCTTCAGTGTGGCATTGTTTAAAGGGCCAGGCCTGGTAGCATTGTCAGTGGAAAAGATGGAGAAGAGATTGTCTCTAGCATCAACATACTCTTGAAAGGAGAGGACTTTACCTTGGTCTGCTTTGTTTAGTACTTTGAGGCCCTCCACATAGGGTTCTGTTATTTTCAGCTCGGCCTTCTCAGCTGGTGTTATGAGGGCGTCGCTCTCATCCATAAAATGCTGGTTTTGCTCAGCTTGAGTTTGACTATCTACAGTGGACCGCCATCCTTTGATTTCGGGAAGGACTTGTCTGAAGGTGTCAATATAACCTGGATGAAGTGGTGGCCCAGAGCGGTTGTAACGTGGGTTGGTGACGTAGGAGAGAAACTTTTCAAATGTTGTCAGGTAGGAGATGACAGTTCCTTCCTTCTTGCTTCCACTGTTCAGAGTGGGTTTCACCCATCTCTTCCACACCGCATCCCCCTCATCCTGAGCCAAGCAGCTGATGTCATCGCCTTTGGGGTCAAGATATTCTAGCAGGATGCGCATTTGCCTGCAATGTTGCAGGCGGATGGATTTTTCTTTGTCACCCATTGCCGGTCTAGAGAGGTAGTCGTAGAACCCAGTAAGCCACCTATGCCTTGGGTTTTCAGGCGTGGTTGTTGTGAAGAACTGCTTGGCAGTGAGATTTGAGGCAACAGGCTCAAAGCTAGAATAGGACTGGTCGTCAGACTCCTCCTCATGTTCGGATTGTCCTATATCGTGGCCTGACTCTGACTCCACTTGCACTCCCTCTTCGCTCTTGTTGCCTGAATATACTTTACTGTACTTGGGCCAAGTCTAAACGTCCCCATATCAAGGACTAACCCATAAACGACCACTCTCATGTGGCTTTGATAGCTCAGTTGGGAGAGCACTGCACCGGCATCGCAGAGGTCGTGGGTTTGGATCCTGCTCAAAGCCTGAATTTTTTTTTAGGTCTCTGTTCAAGTAGTGTTACGGCCGCACTTGCATTAATGACCGATGCCATAGGGTATATGTCATCTGCTCTGCCACAGCTCTCTGTAAGCTCCCTAATGGCCATTTCGTTCTCACTGTCAGCGCCACATGCTGCCATGGTTTCCTCAGCACTTTGTTTGGTTTTTGAAGTCACATTGAGATTTCTTTCATGCCAGTATAGTGTTTGACATCTTTTACCAGGTTTTTGTACTGACTGGTGTTCTTCTTGATGGCGTGACAGTTTACAAGATGTCTTCTGACATTCAAGACAATGCTGCTGCAATTTTGGACTGGGCACCATTTTTTGAATTGGCCAGGTTTTCTTTTTCCACTCTTGTAAGCCATCTCTGACTTGCCCCGTTGCTTTTTTCCAGTCGTCATGATGGTAGCCAACTGCTCAATGCTATCTTCGGCAATTTCCCCTCTTCTTACATGTAGCTTGAGGTGGCGCTTGAGATCGCTTCCAAAGAACTTGCATCCACTCACACTGCAGGCTTTTTTCTTGTGGTGTGACTGCTTTCCTTTGGATGTTGTATCTTCTTCCTCGCCTTGCAAGTCTTCGTCATTTGATATTGGTTTGCTAGTTTCGGGTGGAGACCTGTCGGTACTAAGTCGTCTCTTCCCGTCTTCTTTACTTGGCCTTTGTGTGGGCTTCCGCTTCCTTTGGTCACTAATTGTTTTTTCAGGGTCTCTCTGTACCTCTGATGGGGTATCTTTTCCCGCTGATTTGTTGGTGATTTCTTTGAGGTCGCGCTTCAGCTCCTCCACTTGCTGGTTTTTTTGGTAGCCTCGGTAGCATTCAGTTGTTTGTCTGCCTTCAGGTCCATAGAGAATTCACTTTTTCCTACTTGCGTCATATCTTTTATGGCGAGACTTGATGTTTGCTTGAGGGCTTTAATGCCTAGTTCCCTCGCACACAAACAGGACATGGCTGCAAATTTGTAATCACTCAGCAAGCAAGCCATCCTTCGTGATTGCAATGTTTTTTTCATATTTCACGTGTATCTTGCCAGGCTTCTTCTTTTGTTCAACGACCTTCTCTGGCTCCTCACTTTTGTCCTCTTCTCCATCGGAGTTGTCCTCACTAGACGGATGGGGTTCATAAGAAGGATCTTTTAGTTCTTCTTCCACGTCTTTGGGGTCCTGGAATTGGTCTGCTTTCCTACTGTCTTAGGAAGTCTAGCCATTGTTTTATCTCCTGAATCTCAGAGGCTACTGTCTGGCACATGTCCCGTCCATCAACTCTTGACGACAGCACTTTTTGTGTTGGATAGTAAGTCTTGGCCATCAAGGTGGTTACTGCCATTGTTAGTTGGTTCACTGTTCGCAGAATCCTGTTGCCCATGTAGAAAGCGGCTGTGGCAATTTCGTTTGCCCTATTATATTCCACCTGAAGGTCCAAGTGGCTCGGTTTGCCCTCTATTGGTTTGATATTGACAGAAGGCATCCGGGAGAATTCAAGCAGTCGCAGTGTTTCCTGGTCACCAAGGCGTGCATCGGCCAACTTCTCAGTGTACCAGCTTTCCTGCTGTCTTTTAGGAAGTCTAGCCATTGTTTTATCTCCTGAACCTCAGAGGCTACTGTCTGGCACACGTCCTGTCCATCAACTCTTGACCAAGGCGTGCATCGGCCAACTTCTCAGTGTACCAGGTCAGTAATGTGACTGCCTCACTGGATTTGTCTTCTCCAATTTTCAATAACCAGGACACTGTGTCCTTACAGACAAAACCCATCTTTGTCAGGATGTCGTCCTTGTCTATGTTGGGTTTTTCTGTGGCATTGAACTCTTTCAATTGGATGAACTTAATGAATGCAATTATATTTTTTGCAGACTATTCCAGACAATTGAGGCCTAGCTTCATGCCTGTCGCAAATGCCTTGGAAGCAATATTTAGACAGCATTTAAGAGTGCTGCTTTCCATTTCAATTATTTCTGGAAGCTGTGTCACTTCAAAGCTGTCCAGCTCTAGCTTTTTAATGGCATTTTCAACTCCCCACAGCCCTAGCTGTGCCAAGTGTCGTACTCTCGCGAGACCAGAAAGTTTTGAATCCATTTTTGTACGCTTTGAAATAGCTAAAACAGAAAAATAACCCCAAAACCAAACCTCAATATCTCATAGGGTTAACCCGAACCTAACCCTAAGCCCTAACGGTTTGATTCGGACAGAGAATGTATAGAGATACCTGCTTTTGCATTCTATAATGTCTGTAAATATGGAAGCCTAGCTCACTATTGTCTCATAGTTTTTGAGAGGTAGAGTTTTGCATACTTACAGAGATCATAGTGCCACACGTGCCAACATGCCAATCACAACAGATACCTCTATGCGCATTCTATTGGTCTTGCAAGTTTGAAGTCAAACAGTTAAATCCTCTTCGAGTTAAAGAGGGTTAAAGTTCTCCTCGTTTTCACGTTAAAAAGATGCTGAGGGCATGGTACCGAGAAACTTGTGTCCGCCATTTTGAAAAAAACTTTAAGCGCTAATAACTTTTGAAGGATTTTATTGCTTGCTATCAAACTTGCCATGCACTTAGCCCATGTCGAGGAGAAGCTCAATGAAGAAGAAGCTAGCCAAATAGTTATAACCTCGCTAAGTTATAAAGGTGTACAGTTTGTACATAAATGACGTCACAAGTAATTAACGAAGGAACCGATTTCAAAACATTTAACACCAAACGGTTCCTTACAACATGAACAAGCCTAATGCAACATCAAAGCATCAATAACAAGGTCCTCTAATCCTATTGACGATGTCCTTGAATTATAAAGTGGTCAGAGACAACCCTTGAAATTTGCCCAGAAGTAATCATGTTCTACGGGGAAAAAATGTTCAAGGGAGTTGCTCTAGCACCTTATAGAACTCTTCCGGTAGTTGGATTGCTTCTACGCAGTGTTTTAACAGTGCTAACAAGTGAAAAATACGGAGCAAAAAAAGCATGACTTACTCCTCCCAAAGCTTGTGTGAATGAGTATATCATGAAAGGTGAACTGAAATTTACCCTAAAACTGGCTGACACATAAAAATTCATAAAGTTAAAGTTACCTTCAAAATTCTATTTTAGAGCAATTTTCAAAGTGCTGTCATAAGGTGTGGTTTTGCCCACCTAGTGTGGATTTGCCCACTTTGAAACTTAAACGGCCCTACACTCAAAAGCTTTTAAATTTCTTGTACAAAATTAAGTGAATAAAATGTCAATTTTATGTAAAGTTATATTTTAAGATTTTGGAACTGTACCTTCAAATAAAATTTTTTTATTTAATATTTTCTGTGGGTGAATTATACATGAATGTTTTTTTCAAAAAAAAGTACAACTCTTTGGTTTTTAAAAAATCATAATTAATTTCAAATTTAATGTTTTAATTGAGAACTTTACTATGTTATGTAAAAATGTGTGTTGTTTTAATCCTTATAAATATTTGATTTCACAATAATTAAAAAAGTTACCTGAAAATTACTTGACCACCTTTTTTTGAAAGAAATCGGCACTTGTGTCCAACTTAAAAATTTCACAACTTTGCAACTTCATATCTACTACAAAATACAACTGTATTCTGAGCTACCTCTCAGAAAGTTATAACCTTCAATTAACTTTTGTTTGCTGAAAGGTTAGAAGAAAGTATAGAAATTTCGAGTTTTTAGAATCTTCCTTCGAACTGTACTCATTTTGGACAAGTGTGCTACCTTGCCCACTTCTCTATGACTTGGCTAACCTTTGCAGCAAACTCGTTGACACATAAAAATTCATAAAAATATTTTAAAGCTACTGTTATGCACCAAACTTAACACGAATGTTAAAGAGAAATCTCCACACTATCTGTATTAAGGTCTTTAAGTTAGCTTTAAAAGCCCATTTTTTTAGATTTTTTAAATTGCATAGTCATGAGGTGTGGTTTAGCCCACCTAGAGTGGATTTGCCCACTTTAATATTTAAACGGCATTAAATCCGAGAGCTTCTAAATTTCTTGTACAAAATTTAGTACAATAAAAATTCCATTTTATGTTAAGTTATATGTTAAGATTTTGTAACTGTACCTTCAGATTAAAGTTTTGTATTAAATATTTTGTGTGGTTGAATTTTACATGGCATTTTTTTGTTCAAAAAAGTATTGCTCCTCGGATTTTAAAAAATCGTAATTAATTTCATATTGAATGTTTTATTCCAGAATTTTATATGTTATTTAAAAATGTATGCTCTTTTAATCTTTACTCTATATTTGATTTAACAATAAAAGTTATTTTAAAAATTGTGTGACCACCGGTTTTTGCAAAAAATTGGCATTTTAGAAAACTTGTTGTAATCAGAATAACATAACTCTGTAAAAACTCACGCAAATGCCACAACACCGTTGCTGCAACATAACCAAGTTAAAAACTACAGTGCACATTAATGTAAACCAAAAATAATTACAAAAAGGCTTTATATGACGTTTCGTTTGAAGAGTAGTACCATTGACTCTGAAATAGTGGTCATCATTTTTTGACTCCTATTTCTCTTGGAACTGTCAGTGGATATTCTTTAGATTCTGTCAGTGTATTATCTGTTGAATATAATGAAAAGTTAGGGTGCTACTTTTGAAAAAACTGCTCTATTTAGGGAACTGTTACCTTTTAAATGCCATGAAAAGGGTAAAATTTGTCCAATTTAAACAATTCAAAACTTTGCAACTTCATATCTGCTGGAAAATGCAACTGTATTCTGAGTTACCTCTCAAAAAGTTTGAAGCTTAATTAAACTTATCACTGCTGAACATTAGAAAGAAAATAAAAAAAGTTCGATTTTTTAGAATTTGTTATCTAAACCTACTCGTATTGAAAAAAATGTGTTACCTCGCCCACTTTTCCATGATGTTGCATGCAAATATCTCTTTAGCGTTAAATGGTTATGTCATCAAAAAAACATCAACTTGTAAGTCGTTTAAAGTACCATCCAGCTCAAAAAACAACAACAACACTAAAATCCCTTTGTTTAAAAAATTAAAATAAGCTAAGTTACTTTCCCTATCTTAAAAATTTGTTGGGACACAAACGGAAGAACATTTGTAATTTTTTTAAAATTAGGCCAAATAGGCTGAAAATTGTAGAGTGTTGATTTAGACATAATCTTTAAGATGGCTAAGTTTCATGACCTTAACCCTAGGGGTCTAAATGGCAGTTTCAGAAAATTTTCAAGGGGCAGTTTCAAAAAAAAAATTTGTCAGAGTTCACTTTAAGTATAGTGTGTAACATATACCTTTACTAGACTTTTTCTCAAAATCGCAGTTTCTTAGATCGACATGGAGGGTTTGCAAGAGGTTAATGCATGGAACGTTTAGTATCGAATTATACCTTTGCATGGCCAAATTTAGGCAATTTTAGGAAAATTTTAGGGGGTTTTTCCCAAAAGTGTTACCTTGCCCACCTGGAAAATTTTGAAGTTGCATAAAATAAAGACTTTATATGCTAATTAAAGCAAACTTTGCGAAGACTCAAAATTATGCTTAAATTTGTTAAACCTTCTATGTCAAGGTAAACAATACACATTTTAAGTGATTCATGACACTTAGAAAAAGTTGGGTTAGCAGGTGGGCAAATCAACTCTCTATGCACCTAATTAAGGCTTGTAGCTTTTCAATTTCATATTTTCTCTTGACTACATCTTTGAAAGGCAAAAAGAGAGGGATTTGTTTATTTTTGCGGCAATTCCATAAATAAAGTTTTCCTAGAATGATGAAGTAGTTGAGCAGGTTAGATCTCTGATCTAATATTCCTAATATAATGTTAATATAATCCAGTTCTATTTGCTTCTTGGCTACTGTTAACCAAAAGTTTTAAATTTAGTCAAAAATTCTGTCAAGAAGGAGCATCGATAAAAGAAATGTTCTAATGTTTCTGGAGAGGTCTGACAAAACAAAGCTCACTTTGAATCCTTCTGATTTTAGCTAGTCAGGTATTCAAAAACAAAACGTTTTTTTAAAATTTTGAACTGAAAACATTGTACAAATGTTTCAAGAGCAACTGATTTGGCAGTACAAACGCTTTTCGAGTCTCTTCTTCACTTGAATTAAAATCTGACATTAGTTCAACGAAACCTCTTGAATGTTTGGCTTTTTCTTTAATGAGAGAAACAAAAAAGTTTTTACTCTTGCTCGTAAGAGGATCAAAATCTTTGTTACCACATTTTAATTCAAGTGTATTTAAAACGTTTCTTTTGATTGTGAGATTCCTCTAATACTTTGGCACAGCACAACAAACAGCAGACCATGTCAAGTAATTTGAGCCAATTTGCCCCTTGTTCTTTGCTACGTTAAAGGATTCAACATTGTTCCAAGAATACGTTAAATCATTGATAGAAATTATCCCAGTATTCATATAATTATGATAACAAATTGGTTTGCCGTCTGTCTTTATATTACAGTTATTCCAAATTATAGAGTTGTAAGCTTTAGAATCCGTTGAAAAATTTGAGTGAAATTCAGACCACCACTGCGGCATTTCTAAATAAAAAGTCGAATTTATATGATAGTCATAAATATTATAGTTGTAGTGAAAAAAGAAGAAACCTCCATAAGGTTTGAGCAAATGTCTGAGATAGCTTTTCCATGGAGACGGCTCAGGATTAAAAATTTTCGAAATCCATGCTAATCGAAGAGACCTTATTGAAGTCTCTAGATCAGTGATATTTAACCCCCCATAGTCAGAACTATTAATTGCAGCTCTCCTGGCTATTTTATCAGGCCCTTTCCACAAGAATCTATATATTATTGTTTGAATCAGTGAAATGAAATCTGAGGGAGGTGAGAGGATTGAAAATATATACACCAATTTATGGAGAAGACAACTTAATGATTGATACTTTACCAAATAAAGAGAGATCTCTCCAGCTCCACTGATTTATTTGTTTTTCAATTTCAGTGATCTTGTCATAAACATTTTTCTGAGAAGACACTTCTCTGTCATAACTGAAGTGTACCCCAAGAGCTCTTACACTTTTGCACCATTTTAGGGATAAGGGCATCTTGGGATTGTCACGACACGAACCAATCCACATTGCCTCTGTTTTAGTATAATTAACTTTTTAACCCGATAGTTTTCCAAAACGATCAAGTAATTTAAAGAGATTTTGTACGGATGTTAAACAGATAAAAAGGCAGTGAGGTCATCTGCATATTGGACAATTTTCCATTCCCTTAAGTCTAATTTAATTCCTTTAATATCAGTGCTAGTTCATATTGCAACAGCTAAAGTCTCAATTGCGATCACAAATAGATATGGCGACAGAGGATCCCCTTGCCTAACACCTCTGCTTAACTCAAAATTAGCAGAAAAAGATCCATTGTTTATGATGCAACTGGATACATTATTATAAAATGTTTTTACCCATCTTACAAGACTGTGACCAAAGCCAAAAATTTCTAAGCATTTGAACATAAAATTTTATTCAAGGCTGTCAAATGCCTTTTTAAAATCTATAAATAATAGTATACCCTGAATATGGAATGTTTTAGTGTATTCCATGATATCTAGAATTGATCTAGCTGCTTCCCCTATTTATCAGCCTGAAACATATCCAGTCTGATTGCTGTGAATTATCTCTGGTAGAATGTTAGTAATTTGTGTTGCTATTACTTTGGATGCTATTTTAGTGTCAACATTAGTGAGCGAAATCGGTCTCCAATTCTCAAGATGGGTTCTGTCTTTACCTGTTTTTTCGATAAGTGTAATGACACCTTGCCTTTGTGAGTTTGACAGTTCTTCCTCTTCATAAGCCTCATTAAAGCTTTCGACCACCATTTTACCAATTGATGACCAAAACACATTATAGAATTCAATTGGTAGACCATAATTTAAGGAGTTTTACCTAGTTGCAATGTTTTAATAATATTTTGACATTCTTCCATTGTAATTTTTCCTTCGCATTTATCACTTGCTTCATTTGATAAATTTGGATTTTCAAAGAATAATGCTGCATCTGGAGTAACTAACTTTGTTTTAGAACTGCTGTACAGCTTAGTGTAGTATTGCATTTGTGCGTTCATTATCGAGAGTGGATCGGTAGAGATAACTCCACTAATGTGTAATTTTCTAATGTGTTTCTTAATATGCTTACATTTCTCCAAATTTAAAAAATATTTACTGTTCTCTTCTCCGTGTTCGTGCCATCGTGCCCTTGCCTGTATAATTAAACCTTCAACTCTTTTGTCATACGTTAATTCGCTTTTATATCTTGCCATTGTAATTCGTGTATTTTCACAGGGATTTATCTTGAAAGGCAGCTAATGATTCTTGATATTTTTCAGTTAATTCTCTTTCACATTGTTGTTGAATTTGTGATAAACGTTTTGAGAAAATAATAGAATCGGTTCTTATACTAAATTTCATCCAATCCCAAATTGATCTTTGGTCTTTCAGATCCTTTGCTTCCTCAAGCCAAATAGGCAATTTATCATTGATCATCTTTTTATATTCTTCATTTGGCAGTAGTGCCGTATTCAATTTCCAATAACCAGGACCTCTGTTATTTTCCTTAATTTCTTTTAGTTCTAGAAGTATTGCAGAATGGTCTGATTTGATCGAGGGCAAAATATCCACATTTGTAACTAAATCATGCAGTTTATTCGAGATCAACCGGTAATCTAATGTACAAAATATAAAAGGAGAACAATGAGCCCAGGTGAAACTCTTTTGATTTGGATTTTTTATGCGCCAAATGTCAAAGAGACTAAATTCATCTTGAATTTCTTCAATACTTTTTACGACGTGTTCCGAACATGTAACAAGATTTGTAACGAGTGGGACCAGCGACATTCAAATAACAACATGTTTATTGTAAAGGAATATAATATACATACACGATCAGAGTGAACACAACTTCCTCTAAGATACGAGTAAATACAGAGTTCAAAGCTTACTGTATCCACTGGCACAGCCTCCAGTTCAGTTCCTAACATCAACAGATGTAATTGTCCAAAGACAATGTCCATGTAAATCCATAAATGAGGGGAATAAATCATAACACAAAGAGGACAAACTAAGCATTGCAAAGAACTCCTGTCGCCTCAACCAAATTCATGGACTCCTCTCTTATGCTCAAATATGGTCAAAGCAGTCAGTGTGCCATATTTGGCAAAACTTACAGATACATGTACATGTAACAGACATGCCTTGAATTTCACCTTTTTTATCCAAATTAATATTCAAGGGACAATTTAAATCCCCTCCCATAATTATGTTTTCTTCATTTCCGAAATTATTGGTTCTTAATAGATTTGAAAGTTTGTGATAGAATTGAACAGATTCTGCATCTTTGTTGCAATTGTATAATTTTCCTCTTTAATCAAAGCTTTGAACAACAAAAGTCTTCCGCTCGAATCTGTCTGAGTGAACACTACATCAATATCAAAGCTGTTCTTTACAAGCACCGCGACACCTTGCGTTTGCACTCCCATGAGAAAATATGTGACCTTCCACGGGGAAAGATACATTAACGGGTACCCGTTAAAACGGGAAAAAATAACGCCTAACGGACGGCAAAATAACGGCTTATGAAAGCGTTAAAACGCCTTACTCATCCGTTTGAACGGGTAACAAGTAATTTCAAACGTTTAAGCATAAGCATTTTAACGGCAGCATGTGGCCGTTAAAATGGCTAGTGCGAAGCGTTATAACGAGTGTTGAATATTTTTATCGTTTGATTGTAGCCGTTAAAACGGATTGCCCAAACCATTACAACGGATAAACGTTTGAACAGACAACAAACAAGCTTCTCAACTACTCAAAGAGAAGAGAATTGGTTTTTAAGTTGTAGCAATGTTTCGAACTTACGGTTTTGGCTCAGCTTCCCTCCACTAGTTGAAAAGCTTACATGTTGTAGTCTCCGCTCGTCATCAGCCATCCGAAACTTGCAACAGGTCGAACGCACATAACCAATTCGAGAAAAAGCGATTCCCAGCCACACACAGGAGCCTGATTCAACTAAATAACGTGTGTTTATTTGGCGACTTTTTTCCAATAAGCTTAAAGTATTTAATATACTTCCCTCCTTTTCGTACGTCTCAAGCCAAAACACGACTCGATCACGGCATGAAATCGAGGTGTAATGTAGGGCTCTGGGAACGAGAATCTCCATGACAACGACCGATGCGTCTGTGACTGCTCGCGTGGTTCTTGAGAAAAGATTAGCGACAAACAAGCATGGCAGATCTCGTCCCAGAAATAGAAGAAAGTCCAAATCAGATTGAAAAAGCAAAGAAATTCCTTCGCAATGGTTGTGGCTGTTCACGTGGATCCAAAGGAGTTCAATGTTCACGAAATTTTAGCAAAGAAAGTGTGTTGTCCAATCTAAACAACTGTCTCGAGTTGACTGCAGCAGAGCTTGACTTGGTTATTTTGGCCAACATTCAAGTGTTTTCAAGGGACGAGTACATCGGAGGTAAAAGAAGCAGAAGCTCTAGATGCAATTACCAGTATCGATCTATCCTGATCTGTAAAGAGATGTTTCTTCATCTTTATGGCATCATTATTATTATTATTCCCGACTGTGTAGACTAAAGGAGCACTACGATAAATACGGCATCTTTCCGCGAACCCACGGCAACACCAAGAGGCTTCCACGTAACACCCTTCCTCAATTAGTTACCGAGAACATTCATAATTTTCTCGCTAATTATGTGGAAGAAAACGCAATTGTTCTTCCTGGAAGAATTCCTGGATTCAAGAGCGACGAAGTAAAGGTACTGCCCTCTAGCGAAACTAAAACGAGTGTTTGGCGAGCGTACACTTCAACATGCAAAGCTTCTGGATTACAAGCCGTCAGTTACAGTAAATTTGCGGAGTTGTGGCAACAGTTTCATCCCCATGTTGTTGTGTCCAAACCCATGACAGACCTATGCTTAACGTGTCAGCAGAATACGACAAAACTTTTACGCTCAGCTAATCTTTCCGAACAAGAAAAAGCCGACTGCATTAAAGCTCAGCAGGACCACTTAAACTGTGCACAAGCCGAACGAGAATTGTATCGAAACGCTTGCTCAGATGCAGCCACAACTTTTATGAGCATAGAGGATGAGGTGGACTTCAATGAAAGTCGTGAGGCTTGTTCTTTTGATGGAACTATGCACTATTCATTCGATTATGCCCAACAGGTGCACATACCAAGTAACCCACTGCAACCAGGGCCCATCTATTTTAAAGCACCGCGAAAATGTGGTATTTTCGGCATTATGTGCGAAGGAGTACCTCGTCAAGTGAATTATTTAATCGACGAAGCTTCCACTGTGGGAAAAGGCGCTAATGCAACTATAAGCTATGTTCATCACTTCTTCGCGCAACATGGACTCGGTGAAAATGATGTTCACTTGCACGCTGACAATTGTGGGGGCCAAAACAAAAACAATTATTTTCTCTGGTATCTTGCATGGAGGATTGCAACCAGACTTCACCGATCTATCAAGTACTCATTCCTTATAGCAGGTCACACAAAATTTGGCCCTGATCGTTGTTTTGGAATGTTGAAAAAATCATACAAAGTCAATTTCATTTCTTCACTCTACGAACTTGCTGGCATGGTGGATGCGTCCAGCACCACAGGAATCAATAAGGCGCAACTAGTAGCAACACATGACGGCCGAATTATTGTACCTGCTTACGACTGGTCTACATTTCTGGGACAGTATTTCAAGAAAATCACAAACATCACGAACTTTCATCACTTCCGATTTACCGAAGACGAGCCAGGAGTCGTCTACTGCAAAGAATCTGTGTCATGTCCTGAACAACGGTTCGTGTTACTTAAAAACCGTGCTGTTGTCCCACCAGTTGCAGTATTACCACAAGAGATCAAGCCAGAGGGCCTCAGCCAAGAGCGTAAAAACTACTTATATCGAGAGATTCGGCAATTCTGCAGACAAGGAACTGAGAACTTAGTTGCGGCAGCTCCGTGACACAAGGACGACGAAAAACAAACTAGTACTCTTATTATTAAATTGCGTTAATGCGTATTTTATCCAAAGTTCTTCGTGCTTTGATTTGTAAATTATACAGCTATATGTTATTTAGGGATTAAACAAATATTCTCTGTAATGAGTTACCGTAGTTTGATTTCTTAATTCTGCTAAGTCAATATTGAGACTCTCTTTTTTGTCTCGAGTTCGTCGAGATCGAGATCGCAATTACCAGAAGTGTAAGCCGCACGGGATTTGAAAAAAGCTCGAACACAAGAGGGTGGCCCTGTGGAAAGACAAAAATTGAATAGCTTATAGTTTTTTGCTTAATATGCGTACGCTTACCGGCCGCTTGCGCGCTCACAAAATAACTCGTTGCAAAAAAAATCCTCCTTGCCTGTGTTTGTACTCATTCACGTGGAATGCATGACAACAGTTACCCAGTCTCCCTGCAAATTTGAGCTCAGATAGTTCATTGTGGCCTACACAACCATTATACCAAGATTTCAACATGGCTGACATGAATGAACGATTTGCCCAATTTGGAAGGTTTGTAAAGATTCTGAATATGTTTTTTGAGGCTGACTACAATCAGAAAGGTATTACAGTCATGTTAACATTTTCTTAAAGCTCAATACAGCCCCTGAAGAAGAAAAATGAAATAGATAAACAATCAAAAACAAACTTGTGAAACTGCTCTGAAATTCCCCCAATCTTGCGACACATACCTTTCCTTGGTTTTGGCGACCAGCTTTCTGCGACCTCCACATTGTACCAGCGAGAACCAAATTTTATTTTGGCAGCGTCTCCAAGATTCAGTGGAAGTAATGAACCTTCCGATTCCCCCTCACGAAGCTGGAAGTCTCTCCGCTTTGGAAAGTGAGGTTTGCCCCTCCACTCATAGCTAGTTTTCCAGAGAACCTTGATTTTATCGTTGATAGACATAATATTTGCAAAACAGAGATCGAGAGATAGTGAGATAGTGATGTTCGCGTGCGAATCAAGTAATGAAAAAAATCTGCCGCATTCTGACTTATACCCGCGCAATACTAAATACCATTGGCCAACTGTTACCCGTTGCGAAAACAAAAAACTTAGCAACATCGTTTCCAAGCAGATAATTCCCTCCGGATCTGATCGTTCCTTTTATAAAGTTTTTGAGATGCAAATCAGGTGGCTACAAAGTTTGATTACGTAATAAAATGTCACGTGCTCTGATGAGCATGAAAAGATGGCGACTTCAAGATAACACCCAGTTGCAGGCGAAGACGGAAAGTGATGGATGCTATTGAAGCACTTCAAATTTTGCGAATCGACTTACAGAAAGCTGGACCATATAAAATAAATGCTTTCCTGGGAAGGAAATTAAACTTGCACTTTCACTGGCGAAGGTTTGCAATTATTCCGCTATGAATGAGCTTCGATCAATCGTAAGTGATCTTTGTCAATATGTTTGTATTCCATCAAATACCAATATTAAATAATTCAGAAAAATTAACCTGTCTACTTACTGTTTGAGCAGTTTCTTTAAAGAGCGGATGTTTAATCAGCATAAGATGCATAAAAACGCATTATAATCGAACAGTTAGCGTGATGACATTAGCATTAACGGCTGCAATTTCTGAACCGTTAAAACGTTTTTCAACATAAAATTTAACGACTACCGTTAGCCGTTAAAACGTTTTGTGGCATAAAATTAACGGCTATCGTTACCCGTTAAAACGGCTCTTTGTAAAACGTTTAACGGATGATGTTTGCCGTTTTAACGGCATGTATTAAAATGCAAACGGGTTGCGTTAAAATGTTAACGGGTTTTCGTACCGTTAAAACGGGTGATAAACGGAATCTTAACGTGTTTAGGCGTTTTAACGGGAAGCCGTTAATGTATGTTTTCCCGTGGAAGGTCACATATATCTGCACCCCATTCTTTTTTCCACCGAGCCTCACGCTCCTTGCTTGAATGCGTTTCTTGTAAAAATATCAAATCAGCTTTTTTGCTTTCTGCACCAGGAAAATATTGCTCTTCTTTTTTTAAAATTACTTAGGCCTCTCACGTTAAAGGATAACAATCTAATTGTTATCAGGCTTCGAGTTTTGTTTACTCAGCATTTTAACTATATAGAAAAGGTTGTTTCATTGCGAGGAGTAACTGCTGCCTTTTTAAATACGAATATGTTAGAGATAATTTTTTCAATATGCATGGTATCAGTTTAAAAGTAGAGATTATTGCATCCAAGATTAAAGTGTTCCGCGCAGTGTAAGCAAGAACAAAAACCAATACATGCACAATGACAAAAACACACATACATATAAACGAAAGTGCACTTACCATCCTGTGGTTGTAATGCACTCCTGTCGGGATCTCCACATAAAGGTCATTAACACTCGAATTGAATTAGCTTACTTGTACTCAGTTTTATACTTAAAAGAGAAAACTATTATATATCCAAAAGAGTATTCTAGCTCGTAGAGCTTGACATACACTGCAGTAGTACTGGTAATATTAGGGACTTTAAGATATGGTACAGCTAGGCTCTGGTACGGCGGAAGATGTTAAAGATTTCTTCCGGTGACGTCATCACATACGCACTAATACGGCTTTCCCGCCGTAGCCTTGCTCTCCATAACGGGGAATTGCTTTCTTTGGTGTACTCTTCACTATGTGAGTATAAGTCCGTTGTTTACTTCCATTTTTAACGCTGTTTTCACTGTTTGAGCAGCCAATTTCGGAAATTAAGTACTAAAATTCCGTTCTGAGATGTTGTTCCTTTGTTATTTTTACAGAATTCTTGAATGATTTGCGAGCTACTCATGGCTGCAGAAAGAATCTTTTTTATTTGTTTCCACTTTATATTTAAAAAGTACAGTCAGTCTCCACCCACAAATAGGAAAGGCTAATCGCGGTGGGCGGAGCAACACACAGTCCGTGGTTAAAATGTTAATTACTAGGTTACAACAATATACCTTAAATACGATATTAAATTAAAGGAACAAAAGAAAAGAAAAACAAGATGACACGAAAACGAAAACAGGAGGATATGAAGTTTAAGAAGGTCTAACAAAAACTATTCAAAATTTGCAATTTTATATGGAAGAATAAGCGTTTCAACGTAATCATCCTCAGCCTCCATTATTAAGAATAGCAAATCACAATGCTTTTTTAAAGGCACTTTTAGGAAGTTGCCGAAATTTGTCCTGGTAGGAATTCCAGAGTTTAGCTCCAAATCTGGCGAAAGACCTTTGATTTAAGCTCAGACTCGAAGATTTAATATAAAAGTTGCCTGAGGAGGAGCTCCTGGTCTCCTGTGTGTATGTATTTTATTAACTTGAGTAAAGAGATCACTGATATTAGACGGAACAGACAAACGTGAGACGTCATACATTAAAGAAGAAACAGTTTCAACATAGAGCATATTTATGGGGAGAATATTTGAGGTGATAAACAAAGACACGGCGTGTGCTCTGGGCTCAGAAAAATGCATTAAGCGAAGGACACATTTTTGCAGTATAAGGAGTTTTTGTAGATGGGTTTTAGCAGCTTGACCCCAAGCTGCTAAACCATAAGACATGTAAGGAAATATCAAGGAACGATAGATGTTTAAAAGAGTACATAGAGGAACGAAGTGCCTAAGGCGAGCAATGACTCCAATAATTTTACTTATTTTTAATGCAATGTATTCAATATGAAATTTCCAGCTCAAATTACTATCCAGTAAAATTCCAAGATATTTTACATGTTCCTTGCATTCAAGAGAAGTGAAAGTATGGGTGTCGTTATCAAACATTTTGATATTTACCGAATAACCCAGCTTGCGCTGATAACGACAGAAAGTGACATAATTTGACTTTTTAGCATTGAGGGTTAGTTTATTTGCATTAAGCCATTCAGAGACTTTAAGCAGTTCGTTATTGACAGTTTCCTCAAGATATTTCAAGTTTTTGTCTGCATACAGCAAACTAGTGTCATCAGCAAAGAGAAAGAATGATAATTTATTGGAAGAGTTATGAATGTCATTAATGTAGATCAAGAATAACAACGGGCCTAACACGGAGCCTTGGGGAACACCACATGAGATCTGACTTTTAGAAGATAAGTAAGTATTGACTTCTGTTACTTGTGATCGGCCTAGGAGGTATGAAGAAAACCAGTCATTAATGATGCCCCTGATGCCATAGTGATCAAGTTTTTGCAGCAAGATAGCGTGATCGACGGTGTCAAAGGCCTTTTTTAAATCAATAAAGATCTCACAGGTGAATAATTTTAAATCCATGTTGTTTTGTATAATGTTAACAGTATCAAGAACAGCGTGCTGTGTAGAGTGCTTTTCATGAAAGCCATACTGCGCCTTAAAGAGAACGTCGTTTTTGTCAAGAAAGGATTTTAGACGATGGTACATTAATTTTTCAAATATCCGATTAAAAACAGAGAGTAGTGATATTGGTCAATAATTACCTGGTTCCGTCTCGTCATCACTTTTATAGACAGGGATAACTTTTGCCTCTTTTAATTTGGATGGAAAGACACCTTTCTGAACAGACATATTAAATATGTCTGCGAGAGGACCAGATAAAATATGCTTAGCACAGGATAAAATACAAATCGGACACGAGTAGAGACCATAAGATTTGTTTTTAGGAATAGACAAAATCTCACGTTCGATATCATCTGGGGAGACTGGATCAAAGAAGAAAGAACCGAAATTGTTATTAGGTGACAAATATTCATTGAATCTGTGGGATGAACTTGGTACTTGTGCCGCCAAGTTATTACCAACTAATGTGAAATACCTGTTGAAAATGTTGGAGATCTCAAGGGGGTCATTTGTTGTACTATTGTCATTCAGGTGTTTTAGTGAAGATACAACTTTGGATTTTTTCCTGTTGTTGTTGATTAGGCTATTGATTCCGTTCCAGGTATTCTTCATGTTATTGAAATTGTCAGAGAAGAAAGCGCGAAAGTAGTTCTTTTTACTCAATCTAGTAAGAGTACATATTCTGTTGTCGTAAGT
>JAHPZR010001582.1:40000-79385 GCA_019787425.1 Platygyra sinensis
AACTCGCGCTCTGATTGGCTGTTGGGATTTAATGAATTCAAGATGGCGGCTGGTGTAGTCATCCGTATCCAAGATGGCAGACTCTTAGTCCCTTTCCCCTATGACATCATCCTCTAGTTCCCAGTCCCCTATCCCCTAGTGACATCCCAGTCCCCCTCTGACCCCTAGGACGTCAACCCTAATTAACATATCCATCATGGCGCCCTAAGGTGGTAACCCTAGCTATTAATCTACTAAGTGACATGGCTCTTATATTTGGATCATGTCATGTTTACTTACCCAGGTGGGACAGCTTACTCTGTCACTTTAGTCAGTGTGCATGGGCAGTGCATCCTGGTAAACAATAAGGGCAAGGGATGTTTATATATGAGTCACAAAATGTCCCCTGACCCATGTGGGACGTGGTACTCTGTCTTCTATTGAGTGCGCATGCGCAGTGACACAAACACACCGTTTTACTGTTAAACACATTTTTATTGAAAAAAATGAAAGATTACAAATTTGAATGAATATGTAAGTGAGAATCCAAGATATAGGGAGGTTATTTTCAACCAATTAAGACCAGAATTAAGAATTCAAGATGGTGACATCAGCTAGAAAACCTGGAAGCGAGGCCTCGCGTTCGCACAGGAAGGAGGATGAATGCAAGAGTCTATTTCAGGCAGGAAATTTGCCCACTGGACTCGAAACCCTGGGATCATTCTCATGGATTTCCATAGGAACCTAATCGTTAAAAATCTTACAAGGTTCTGTGATTCTGAACGGCAGAAGTTGTCTGGCCAAAGGTGTCACGTGTCATGCAAAGTTCATCTTAAAATCAAAGAATATATTTTCCAAAAATGCAGGACTGGGTTAAGCTAACTCAGGGTTAGTGAGAATTTTGATTTCAGTTTTCTTCGTTTTTGGTGAGGTGTTCTGTTTATATTGTTTGCAATTCAGTTTTGAGCTGTAGCAATCTCGAACTACACTAAACGTTAGAGGCGCAAAACATTTTTTAAACAAGAAAATATAATGCGGCAGTTAACGTTTTAATCCTGGGTTAACGTTAACCGGCTGTCGAACAACCAGACCCAGGTGTGTTTCTAAGTACAAAAGAATGTTATCATTGATCATTGCTTTTATGACATTTGGTGGCTCCTAAAAGGGCTGTTTTTTGCTTTGATGTACTTACTGGTCTAGAAGAACGTCTATCGCATTCATGAGGAGTGCTATTTTTTCTTGCTGTTCAGCAATTTTCTTGTGGAGTTTCAGTTCCTTCGAATGCCTGATGACATTTGTGACCTTACACAGGAAAACGTACACTAGGCCTTATCCGTGTAACAGATAAAAGCGTTTATCATCCGTTTGTTATCCGTTTGTAATCCGTTTAAACGTTTCATGAAAACTGTTTCATGCTTCAGGGGAAGCGTTTAACGTTACGATCAAACCGTTTGAACGGCTTTCACATCCGTTCATAAATTTTATGCACCCGTTAAAACGGAAAGAGGTATCCGTTTAGAAAATCTTAGCATCCGTTAAAACGGCAAAAGCAATCCGTTAAAAAAACTTAGCATCCGTTAAAACGGCAAAAGCAATCCATTAAAAAAATCTCAGCATCCGTTTAAACGGCAAAAGCAATCCGTTAAAAAATCCGAGCATCCGTTTAAACGGTAAAACCAGTCCGTTAAAAAAAGTCTTAGAATCCGTTCTAAAGGGAATCAATATCCGTTTATTAAAGAGCCTGTTAAAACGTTTTAAAGAACAGTCATTTTAAGCTTACTGTTATTACGAAGTGAAACAGAAGCTGCCGAGTTTGTATTCGCGCGGCAAAATGAAAAAAGTAGTTCGGATGCCAGTAAGACTATCAAGACAGAACGGACGATAAAGGCACAATGTCGAACCGAAGAGGAAGCCGCAGGATGCATGTAAATAAATCAAGTTGGCCTCTTGTTCACGAATGTTCGGTTCACAACTTATCTTACTTGTATGGGTAAAGGAATGTCGTGTTTTGATACAGGTCAGTTTTACAGTGAGCTTGCTTCGGTTTATATCTTTGGTTGCTTCTTGTTCGAAAACAAAAACATCGCAATGCTATGGTGGTTGGATGTAGACAAGAACAGCTGTGTTTGGGTCACGTGAATTGACGTACACAATAATCAGTCTGTTTTGTTTTACAGTGTTTGGAATTTTAAATGTTATATAAACATACCTAGAGTGAAAAGCGCTTTTCCTTATAACACGCCAGAGCCAACTAGTTTTTTTTTTTATTGTTTTCGAAGCGCTGGTGACAAGAAGTGAAAAAATGAACATATCTCCGTTAATACTCGGCATAAAATAACGGTTCAAACGGTAAAATGCTCTGTTGTTAAAGATGAGACTGTTAATTTTATTTATTTTGATGCGCAGTTGAGTTTTCAGATTTTCTTTCAAGAGTGAAAAGCGCTTTTCCTTTTAGCACAAGCCAACTAGTTGTATTGTTTTTGATTGTTTTGCAAGCGGTGGTGACAAGAAGTGAAAAAATGAACATATCTCCGTTAATACTTGGCATAAAATAACGGTTCAAACGGTAAAATGCTCTGTTGTTAAAGATGAGACTGTTAATTTTATTTATTTTGATGCGCAGTTGAGTTTTCAGATTTTCTTTCTAGAGTGAAAAGCGCTTTTCCTTATAGCACGCCAGAGCCGACTAGTTTTTTTTTTTATTGTTTTGGAAGCGCTGGTGACAAGAAGTGAAAAAATGAACATATCTCCGTTAATACTCGGCATAAAATAACGGTTCAAATGGTAAAATGCTCTGTTGTTAAAGATGAGACTGTTAATTTTATTTATTTTGATGCGCAGTTGAGTTTTCAGATTTTCTTTCTAGAGTGAAAAGCGCTTTTCCTTATAGCACGCCAGAGCCGACTAGTTTTTTTTTTTTTTTATTGTTTTGGAAGCGCTGGTGACAAGAAGCAAAAAAATGAACATATCTCCGTTAATACTCGGCATAAAATAACGGTTCAAACGGTAAAATGCTCTGTTGTTAAAGATGAGACTGTTAATTTTATTTATTTTGATGCGCAGTTGAGTTTTCAGATTTTCTTTCAAGAGTGAAAAGCGCTTTTCCTTTTAGCACGAGCCAACTAGTTGTATTGTCTTTGATTGTTTTGCAAGCGGTGGTGACAAGAAGTGAAAAAATGAACATATCTCCGTTAATACTCGGCATAAAATAACGGTTCAAACGGTAAAATGCTCTGTTGTTAAAGATGAGACTGTTAATTTTATTTATTTTGATGCGCTGTTAGTTTTTTAATTTTTTTTTTCTAAAGTGAAGAGCGCTTTTCCTTTTAGCACAAGCTGACTAGTTTCATTGTTTTTTATTGTTTTGGAAGCGCTGGTGACAAGAAGCAAAAAAATGAACATATCTCCGTTAATACTCGGCATAAAATAACGGTTCAAACGGTAAAATGCTCTGTTGTTAAAGATGGAACAGTTAATTTTATTTATTTTGATGCGCAGTTGAGTTTTCAGATTTTCTTTCAAGAGTGAAAAGCGCTTTTCCTTTTAGCACGAGCTGACTAGTTGTATTGTTTTTGATTGTTTTGGAAGTGCTGGTGACAAGAAGAGAAAAAATGAACATATCTCCGGTAATACTCGGCAAAAAAAAACAGTTCAAAGGGTAAAATGCTCTGTTGTTAAAGATGGGACTATTGATTTTATTTATTCTGATGCGCAGTTAATTTTTCAGATTTTTTTTCTCAAGTGAAAAGCGCTTTTCCTTTTAGCACGAGCCGACTAGTTTTATTGTTCTTGATTGTTTTCAAAGCGTGGTGACAAGCGAGCGTGGAGTCAGTTGCTAATTAAAGTGTTAATTGTTCTCATGTTCTGTTTTCATCTAAAGTGCCAAAGCGTCGTGAATTTTGATAAGGGTTAAGTGAATTAACCAATCAACTTGCAGAAACTAGTAGTTTTAAGATTTGGATCCTCCCGTAGGTTATAAAAGGAGTTCAGCTAGAGAGTAACGTCTATTCACCCTGACTTATCATCAGTTATCTGTCATTGCTTCAATGTCTGTGAACGATAAAGTTAAAATAATTTGGAAGACGTCTTGCCAATGGCAAGATCGTGCGCACTGGCCAAAGCGTAAGGATATCAAACTGAGGGATGGAGACACTGGTACCTCGACCCCACTAAAACCAGGGGATGCCGTCAAAATCAAGTTCGGGTCAAGGTGGTATGATGGCGAAATGGTTGAGGCCTGGGAACCTAGAGCGAAGAAAGGTGTGTATTGTCGTTGCGACTTTTTGGCCAGATATTGTCGGTATTAATTTCTTTTTTCATGCTTTTTCCATGCTCAGACCTATGTTTTTCTCCTATTTACAGGAAAGAAATCTTGTCCAGATGCTGTTGAATCTTCGACGGAGATTATTCCTATTTCAATACAGTGGCAAGTCCGCTCGACAAAAGCCACAGTTCTAGCTTCGAACGCTGGCTGCTTAGTAACCTGGCTTTGTAACCATTCGAGCATGTGTGGTCCTAGGAGCTAGCTCGGTTACCAAGTTCCAAGGCATCGTGGCACTTTGTTTATCGAAGCATTTTCAAAGTTTCTTGAGCTTCCTTGGCATTTAGCCTGTCTTCTAAACCTGCTTTACAACTCTCCACAATGATAAAGGTTCATTAAAGATTAGTATGAGTGATTTGGTAAGCTTATTTAAAAAATTATGAAGAAAATGCAGCTTATATTCGTGTCACTAAAACACGCTTCAACGCTAGTGTACATGCAATAATAAACTTGCTGTGATTTTTTTCGCGTAACTATAACGTACCTGAAAGAAAATTCTAGGATATAAGTTTTTCAAGTTTTTCTTACCCAGAAATAAGAAAAAACTTATTTTTTGTCTCCAAAATGGGGGGTCGACTTATACACGGGTAAATACGGTAAAAGGCATACTTGTGTATCCTCACCAAGTTCAAATAGCAGTATGTAAACTATAACAAACTACCTTGATCAACCTCACATGCGTTGTTACTAGACTATAACACTTGCAAAAGCCAAAAACTATCACAGAACCAGCAGGAGAGCTTGATACGGGAGACTGACGCAGCACAGGTATAGGCCTCCTTGCTGGTGCTGATTGCCACGCAGTCCACTCTATAACATTTAATGGCATGTCAGATTCCTGTGAATGTGGCACCCGAGGACCAAATGATTAACAGATTTGCCTTGCAAGAGACTTTAAGTAGGTATTGTCCAGTATTTGTTTTACACTTGTCAATCTTGCATGCTCCCATTTCAAATGCTTCAATTTGTAATTTTGCAACTGTGGGGCTTCGGATTCAGAATCTGGCTCATATGACCTCTCATCAGAGCTTGTATACTCCACTGTCAGCACTTGCGTTATCTCATCCTTTGTTTGCTTACTCCAAGTTGTTTTATTTAGGGAAGATAGCCTGTGGCCAAGCTTCTATAAAATTGACAAAAAAGCACATAAGTACATCAGTTTATTAACACTCCTTGAAAAATGTTATAATCTGAAGTACCATAAACGCCAGCATATAAACGGCACCTTTTTGCTAAAAACTTTGGTATCAAATTGGGATGCAGCTTATCTGCGAGAACATCTGAAGACCATGCCATAAATTTGCATAAGTTAACTCTTTTCAGCAAAAATTTTACATTCTCAATAGACCTGTGTAGCAAAATGATAAGAACTCCACAAGACTATACCACAGTACGTTTGCTTTTGCGAGTTTGGTGCCTCCTATGGCTAAAAGAGACATTTTTGTTGATATTAACTGGTTTAACGTTGCCTTTCTTGAGCAGCTGAATGTCACTCAGCAGGGAATCTCTTTCTACCAGAAAGTTGCTTACATTGCTGCCGATGGCCACTCACTTTGACAGAAATCAATCCCTCAATGAGCGAGCGAAAATACGCATGATAAACTGTATCGTTCCCAGTACTCCCAACTTCTGATCAATTGCCTGGTTACTATAAAGCTACGAACAAACAAACCTTTACCGAAGCATTCATGTTGTTGTATGTAAATTCTATTGAGAATGAAAAATAATGGATTAAAAATACCAGAGAAAGATCAAATTTATGTCTAAGTCGGATTTTCATACCATTACGGAGCTAAAATTATAGGTAAGAGTTTTAGTATTCTCTGTTTAAATGTTAGTTAGTTAATGCGCGGGTTGGCCCGTTCATTTAGAAACTTTCAGAGGAAACAATGTACATAAATGACATCTTTCTTAAGACTCCACTTTCAAATTATTTTGATTTCTTTCCAATTTTTTTCCAAAATTTGAGTTCCCAAACTTGAACCAAAGTTTGAAAGTTTTCGAATTTGTTATGTGCTTGTCATGCGATCATTGAACAATTGCCCAAGGATTTCAGAAAATAGGTGACTGAGATGGCAGCTATGCGACCAATAAGTGAAACATGTGAATGTCAATGATGTCCTAAAATGCAATTTTTCATCTATGCAAGGTGTGAAGGCAATGCAGTGAGAACATTGGCAATGTGTTGTGGGTAAGACTTCATAGTTTCCTGTTTGAGATAACATTTGCAAGATTTTTATGCTTATGAATAGCCCACTTGTCATTATTTTCATGTAAAATTTTATTAACAGAGTAACCGATACCATGTATTTGTAAACATTTTATATCTGTAAATGCATGTTACATGTAGAATGTACAGTGACTTGAGTACATGTATCATTGCTGTAAACATATCCTCCCATACCCAGAACAGTATACCCATTGAATTCCACCAATCTCTTTGAGATTGTCTTGAAGGTCCTTCTTTTGTCCATCAGTTGAGGCCTCGGGCTCTGCATTCTCTTCTGAACGCTTCTAAGTGAAGATCTTTAAATGGCTTCAAACCAGCATTCTTTTTATTTTTTCCAGCAGGCACCTGTAGAACTTTCTTTCACCATTCTGAGAGAGTAAGGTGGAAGAAAAACTGCAAGGTCTTTGTACTTTCTTGCATCACCACTACAACTTGTTGCTTGGGGCCATCTCCATGAAAAAAGGGCATTACATCAGTAGTCTTGACTCCATTTGGCTTGGTGATTTTAGCATTTGTATTCTGCAAACAGGCCTTTTAGTTTCTGGTATTAATGTAGGCTAGCTGATCAACTTCAGAGGAACCACAACTCCCCAGAATGTAGACTGGGGTCTTTCAACTATAGACTGCACATCAATGTCTCCTTTGCCGCTTGCTTCCATTTCTTCATTTGTGTAATATAGGGTCTCATCATATACTGAGTTAACTGTCAGTAAAAGGTGACCATGGTTGAGCTGTCATTCCAAACTATGAGGTATCGCTTTCTTTCCATCACTTTTAATCTTTCTTTAGACTCCAATTCACTTTCTTTCCCTGTGTTGGCATCCTCACCAAGGTGAGGAAGTCTGGATCTGCCTTCAGCATCTGTCAAAGCAGTATAATAGTCATCATTGTGAATTCATAGTAAACCCAGGGACTCCTGTTTTTTTTTTTAGCGTACACATCCTTATCTCTTGGAGAGGGATGTTACGGCCATATACAGTAGAATTCTCAGTCTTCAGAATGCCTTCCTTTGTCAGCAACACCTTTTTGAATGTTTTAGGGGACAATCACTTTGCCAAGAATGAACTCTCTGCATTCAATTTTGCTCTACAAAATGAAACACAACACAAACTAATGAATCCAGAGTTGTGCATGTGGAAGTGCTTTGTGTACTCATGCAACATTGTAATGCAATACCTAGCAATTTTGTAAATTGACCTAACAGTGTGTACACATTTTGAAATTGCTCTCTTAAAAACTTATTATGATTCACTAATTAGCTGAGCTATCTTGGAAATTGGTGAAGATTCAGTGAGCACTACATTTTTATGATATACAGTCATGAAAGTACATTGCATGCATCATCTACAATTCATTATGTACAGATTTATGGATCTTGGCTGAAAAATTAAAAGAAAAGGTTTTTTAAAAATCCATTTATATTTAGTTTACTGCACGGTACTTAACAATTAACGTACTCCTTTATGTTCCAGGAACTCCTTGACAACCATGTTTCCCAGTTTTGTCTTTTCCATTACACCATATTGACCGCAAAGTTCTGAGTAATTGATCTGGAAAAAAAGCGTACGTGTACACCTTTCAACTTTATTTGCTTATTTAATTTGTCTCTGGCATGTTATTCTCTATTGAGATTTGTGATTGATTCTGGCTTTAGGGTAATAACAGTCATTACCACTTTATCATCAGTTTCACCTGGATCCAACTGTTACTAGTACTGCCCTAATAAGTTTATTATGATTATAATCTTATAATAAGGTAACCTATCTTTATCGTAGTTTATTACTGTGGCTTTGCCTTTTTACAATGTATGTTTTACTTACTCTTTCTCTATCCCTCATTGCATTAACTTTTTCCAAGAGCCCATGTTTGTCAAAGTCAAGATCCTCTGGCTGTGGAGAGTGCATTTTCTTCTTGTGTTGGCCTTAATTTTTCTGTCACTTCCTTTTATCGCCCTTTGTTTTGCATCTTCTGGACTTTCAAAGAAAAGTGACACCACTGCTCCTGTTACTGGCTGTAAGTCTGTCTGGTGGAAAGCATGGTGTCACAGTCCTTTTCTGATCATTTCTCCTGGATGCAACTCTTGTCAACTGTCAATTTTTTCTCCTTTCCTTTTTCCTTTCAGCATGGAATTTTTTTTGTCTTAAATACCCAACTCAGGAATGGTGGTTTGAGCCTTTGCAAATTTTACCCCAAATATATTTTTAAATGGGGTATACATTACTTCATAAATCTGTGAAGTAGCTGTTTTATAGCCTTTTTTCTGACCTTCATATTTCCATGGCATGATGGTAAAGAATGCAGCTCTTAATTTTCTTGTGAATGCCTTGTTGTGTAATAGAGTTCTCTTTGTGATCCCACATAGGAAATATAGATTGAAAAGGGAAGTGATGAACATCACAAGCCTCGCAATTTGTACAAGTGTGTTGCTTCTTTTCATATCAAGTCAGCTTTTCCCAGTTGTTGGGGCTGAAATGTTCTGTGTATTTATCCTTGTCAGTTTTTTGCTTCTATTTTCCGAAATGGTGTACAAGGCTCTAGGAGCATTTGACATTAGAATGTTTGTCTACCTCATATCACTCTTGGTGTCCTTAAAATACTGCTAGGTAGTTTCTCAAGCGGTTGTTGTGGTCATACTCAACTTTGCCAGTTGATTTTATGAAGCTGCAGTGTTTGACTGCAACTCAAGCAAATCCACATCCAAAAGAAGAGGCCATCTATGGTGCCAAATCTAACAGTTTTTGCTCACAGAACTATACAGAGAACGCGTTTTTTTGTCAAAAATTACCTTTAGATCAAGTCAATTTGGTATTAAACTTTGCTGAAGAATTCCAATCTTAGTTGAAAGAGCATAACATCATCATGTATCAGAAACGGATTGTTGCTTACTTCTTTGTTTAGCTGGGTTGAATTTTCCACCAAAACCTCGTGCATGTCAATAATAATGTCAAAGAAGGCTCATAGTAAGCTGTAAGCAATAAGCACAAGTTTTCTCACAAACCACGGCATCAATCTACAATGAGCGTAGGAAATTTTGCCATTTATTCTCGTCTCGTAAGTTTTCTCATGAGGTTGGTGAGAACTGTTACTTGCACTGTTTTTTTTTGTCTATATCCTCTCCATGCAATGCAAGTAAGTCAACAGGCAATTTTTGTTGAGAACTATGCTCACAACTGTTATACAGCATCTCCTCACAGCTTGGCACATCTCTTGTTGCATCCTAATTACTACAACAGTTTTCTCCAAATTCCTTTTCTCTGAAGTCAGTGTATGCAGTTTTTCCTACTCTTCCTTCCCCCTTCTGTATCAGTTTTGCTCATGACCTTTTTTTCTGTAGATCCATCAAATAATGCTGAAGATTGTAACAGTTATCAGAAGTGAATGGGTGATTGACCAAGATTACCTGAATGTGGAGGATCTTGAGGTTAAATAAAGTCATGTCATGTTATGCTGCATTAACATGGATGCTTTTTTAAACCGCGCAGCCGGAGGCTGGGCGGTTTCTTGCTCTGCCTTCGGTTTATTTTTTTAGTTTTGTCGGTGAGCAGACCCAAACTCCCACTCGGCCAATTGTGATCACCGGATGATGTCATCATCAGCCAATTAGGGGTCATGTCTCATCTGTTTTCGTCATATGCTCCCTCAGGAGGATTTTGTCAAGTTAGCAAATGAACTAATCAGATAGAACATGGCCGTCGGTGAGAAATGTTTATTTGGTGAAAATTGGGCGAAAATCCCTCGGAGATGCACATCAGGACATTTGCAAGGATAAAGAATGTAACTTAGGACCAGTTGCTGGCTATTAAGGCTGAAATTAGCAAGAGTTATTAACCTGTGTTTTCATTGTGGTTGCATGTTCACTAAAGTTTGTGTGTATCCACCTCCGCTATGGAAATCAATTGTAACTCTTGAACTCGCATTTGTTAATTTTATTCTTATTTTACCCTTGATAATGGCATCATGAAGTCGCCGAAATGTCGGGAGATAATATCGCTTGTTTTTACTTGTCTATGTATTACTAAATCATTGTTAATATGTTCACTTACGAAGGGAATATTCAATGAGGTAAAGAAGGTATTACTCTGTGAGCAGACCCGTACTCACTGTCAAATGTCTTCACCAGATTGTGTCGTGTTTAGGCAATTATAGGTCATTGCCAGCTCTAATTATCTTCATAAATGTTTATTTGGTTAAAATTGGGCCAAAATCCGTTAGAGATAGATTTCAGGACATATGCTATAACAAAGAATGAAATTCACTTGTTGTTCCTTTTTTTTTTATTAAAAGTTACTATGTGAGTTTTGGTTCAATTAGGATCTGTTTTCGTAACAAATTAACCATTTCGTGCCGGAATTCAAAGGATACCTGTTATCGCGTTAAGGATCGGTTATAAAAACGAAGACCGACTGGTCTGAAGTAAAGGCCTAAAGTGGCTGTCAAGTTCAGATTACATTTCAATTTATACGCTGGGAAAATGAGAGCAATTTAGCTCAGTTTATGGCTTTTTGTTGAAGAAAAAGAGGTTTTAGACCAGTGGGTTTTGGTTTTAGAGCCGTGGATGTTCATTTTTGTGTTTGAGAGTGATAATTTTCCTGGCAAAATTAGTCTGCGTAGCTGGCGGTATTGTAGGCGCGCATGAAATTAAGTTTTGGCGGTGGAACTGCCGGAAGCGAGCGGCAAAGCTGTGAGAAATACCTGAGAAATACCCAAAAGTCTCAGTCACACTCCCCATTGTCCTGGGGCTCTGCCGCTCGATTGTAATTGTCGGCGCCCCAAAACTTTATGTCGCGTGCGCTTACAATACCGCCAGCTAGGCAGGCTATGGCAAAATCAAATTCATGTATTACATGGTGAATAAATTTGCAAGTCACGCACTGTTGACCTTTGCGGCTTTGCATATTACAAAGACAGTACAGCAAAGTAATGAAGCACGTCATTCTAATTTTGTCATATGTATTTGAAAAATAGAGTATTGGGAACTTCAAAATATACTAAGATCTTCACTGTAGCGTATTTATTTTTCTTTAGTGTTGGAGTTTAGATTCCAATTGGGTTACACAATTTGGCACGTGTTGCAGCGACCGAAATAAAGCAATTGTCAAGTTTTTCCCATGGTTAGATCACATTTTAGACCAGTGGATGTTCGTTTTGGACCACAGGGTCTTCGTGACCAGCTAGTGTTTGTTTTAGATTACATGGTTTTCATTTTAGACAAGGGTTTTAGACCATAGAGTTTTTCGTTTTAGACCAGTGGGTCTTCGATTTAGACCATAGGGTCTCCATTTTAGACCAGTGGGTCTTAGGTCTCCGGTCTTCGTTTTTGGTTATTTGTTTTCGACACATCGATTGACGGATTGAGTTGCTGTAAGTTAGGGTTGTTGGTGATTGTCAGAATTTTTCAGAAAGTGAATGGCCTGTATTGTGTCCATTGTATTGTTTTTGTTAGAAATACACTTCATTAGTTTTGGTAAACAGTCGTGTTGTTTGCTTTTGTTACATTTTAAAGTTATTTGTGTTCAATGAGGATCTGTTTGCAGAACAAATTAACCATTTCGTGTCGGAATGCAAAGTATACTCCTTATCGCGTTTAAGGATTGGTTGTGGAATACATGTACACTGATGTGCTTGAAGTTAATTTCAGACAACAATGTCATATTGTGCAGCGTGTTGAAGAAGACTGTGCTTTTGTTGAATTTTATCTGGCAATGAGCCACAGTCATTGATTGTGTTAACATGTGTAACAGTGTTGGTAGTTTTCGTACTGTCGGCCACTCTGCTTTTATGTATTAATGATCGGTGGTTACTCCTTTTTTATTGGGTCTTATGCTCTGCATAAAGACCCTAAGTCAGGGGCAATCTTGTCACTTTGAGGACGAGATGACACGTGACAGATCTCCGAGAGTACAAGTAGTCTGGGTACTAGTTGTTTTCAAGTTGTTTCGTCGGCCATTGCCTCCAGCGCATTGTAGTCGCAGTGTTTCCCTGTGTTGGGAAAATTTGGAAGAACTTTCCGTCGCAATTAGTAGTATTTGTTCAAGGTACGTTATGTTCTGTTACACTCCAAATTGAAATTGCTCTATCGTGCTGTTTATGATTGGCTTTCTTTCGTTTCGAATCGAAAATTAACTGCACTGCTTTGCCTTGTTTGTTTTCTGTTATTTCATTGAGGTGTTGCAGAGCGGAGTTTCCTCGGCGAGGAAAGGCAACACATATCTAGACTCGCCTTGTGTTTAGTGCAGATTGCACTGAAGCTAGACGCTTTCGCAAGCCCACATTCATTGGGTTTAAATCTGGTGCGAGTTGCACCACATCTCACAAGTAAGCTTTCTCAGAGTCACGATTGGCACAAGCCCTCACAAGCAAGTATCTATCGGCTTGGACTATCGGTGTAGTTTACACCTCAAACTGAAAGAGTTATAGTACTCCCGAAAATAATCGCACTGAAAAAGAGTCTTGCACTACTGTTGTCTGTGTTATTAGCCGCTAGTCATGTGTAGGAACAATTACAATCGAACAATACCGGAGGATCAGCTGTCACGACAATTTTGTCAAAGCCAAGGGTGCTTCTTCAAATGTTTTTTATTTACTTGCCAACAATAAAAGACCTTGTTGGATATTACAAGTTCCGGAATGAGGTGATGGTTTGGTTTATGCAAATAATATGCTACAGTACTGTGCAAAAGTAATGCAAGCGATAATCGACGAATATCGCGCTTTGTTCTCGTGATTTATCGCCGATTATCAAGGAAACATCGCACGGATTGGCGAACGTCAAAACGATAAATCAGCGAGATATCGGTACAATCTTCGCAATATCTCGCCGATATATCGTTCTGGCGAGACTTTGTTGCAACGATATCTCGCAAAGGAAAACGATATATCACCACGATATATCGTTGCAGCTAAGTTCGTGGTAACGATATATCGTAGTGAACCGCCCTTCAACGATTTATCGTAGTGAAGAGATTGTGTACGTTGAATGTGTGTCTGTGTACACTGTAGATGTAATGGGCACAGTCCAGTAATAAGTGTTTCAACAAAGCGAAAAAAATTGCTTTCGAAAATCTCTCCACGCTCAGCTCTGCCATATTAAGTAGCTTCGCTAACAGCGTCTGCTACTGTCAGGTATGATTGGTCGATGGTTGTCACGGAAATGATAACAATTTAAGTTACGATTGATTTATCCAAAGTAAATAAGCGTACCTGGTTTCTTTCCATAGGTTGACTGCGAAGGTGATCCCACAACCCAAAAGCATCACAGGTTTTGTTGTGTTTTGTTGTCAGAGCCGAGAAAGCTGCGGAACTCAAGCCAAAATTAGAATTCGCTTGCCGAAACGGAATTTGAGCTTTGTGTAAACACGCACAAAGTTTCCAGATTAAACCCCAGTCTCTGGGCGGTCACATTGCATTTGTGCTTCATGACAACAGTTTCCTGTGTTCTCGCATGTGATTCGCTCAATATGGTCCCATTGTATTCACTGTCATGATAACAGTCTCTTTGTCATTCGCTTTCAAACCATCTATAGATTATCATGGCGAAAGTTTAAAATTACACGAGAACTCGAATAGAGCTCCTTCATAAACAAGGTCTGCGTCCAGCTGAAATCTTCAGGTCATTGAAAGCTGAAGGTTTACTTGTCAGTCTTGCAAGCGTCGTTCGCATTATCAAGAAGTTTAAAATCACCGGCTCCGTGGCGAATCTTCCACGCTCTGGAAGACCAACAAAGGTGTCTGAAGAAGCAAAAGTTTTCATCGATCAGCAGATGCGTAAAGACGACGAGATGACAAGTCGCAGGATCCAAAAAAAGCAAAAATACTTGGGCTCAGTAACCAGCCCGGCAATTGAAAAGTTCACAAGTTTATTTTGACATATGACCCTTGTCTCTCTTTTGCTCTTTAATCGGTGACTTGAAAAAAGCGAGCGCGATCAAGCTGCGAGCGGCAAACCCGCGAGTCACAATCACTCTTTTCGCATTCTTTACACTGAGGCCCCGTCCACACTAATCCGTTTTTAAACGAAAAAGGAGCTGTGACGGTGACGTCATCAAATTAGACACGACCGGGTGCCAGACCACTAGACCAGTATCCAAAATGGCGGACAGACGCTACAATGTGGCTTCTCTCTTGAGCATGCGCATTGAGGACATAAAAGCGTTTTCAAAACAGATACGGCGTTGTAGTGTGGACGGGCGAAAACGATACGAAAACGATAAGTGTGGATGCAAATCTTTTTGAAAACGGAGCAAAACAGCTCCGTTTTCGTTTGAAAACGGATTAGTGTGGACGGGGTCTGATTTTAGAGCAAAAGAGAGACGGCTCGCAATCTATATTTTTATTCAAATGGAAATTAAATGTATTCATAATTAGTGAGCATCTCTGGTTTATTCAAACATCGAAAGTGTGATATTTTTGTGAACGGCTTCATAAAGACGAAGAGTTTTAAGGTCAAAGTAATTTAATGCGCCTTTACACATTGTTGTAATCGCCAAAGCAGGTTCCGAGTGGCTGTAATTCAAAGCGCTCTTTCAAACTTTTTTCTTTGTAACGTGACTCTTCCTGTGTCGGCTCAGCCATAAACCATAAAGCAAGACAAACAGACTTATCAACACCACCTTTTTTTTTTACTTTTTTACACTTCAAACTATATTTTAAAGTCATTACATGGGAAAAGAATCTGTACCTAAACAGTCATTACAATGATCTTTTTCAATTTTGCTTCTGAAAAGTTTATTGTCACGCAATATATCCTAACGTTGCTGATTTTCTTTTTCACTTTTTCGCAAATGTTGACATCTTTTTCCTATACTAACTTTACATGCATCCCACATTCGGGCAGTTTCCTCGTGATTGCGGCACTGGTACGAAAAAGCTCTGTCCACCTCAGCTGAAATAAAAAGAGGACAACAGGTGAGTAAAACGTTCAACAACCCGGGTAAAGAACTGACCTAGCTGTTTTAAGATAAAGGGAAACTGCATTGGAAATGTAGTGGGCTTGACTGTATTTTTAGCTGTTGGCGTGGACTTTCTGTTTATAAGTTTTGTTTCGTCAATTCAACTTCACAAAACACAGTATAGGTGACAACACTTCTATACACAACGTAGAACCTAAAACCTTGATTAACTATGTAAATTGTTTTATGAAGGTTATTGGGTGACAAAACAAAACAATATCCAGCAATGACAATCGTATAGCATTTGCAGTAATTACTTGTTTCGATAGCCTACTTTTTATTGCAAAAATCCGGCTTGGATCAAGGGCGGCGAACTCTTTTGTGCCATAGAGGGTAGATCGAAGCAGCGTCTCTTTGGAGAACAGCTTATCTAGAAAGCGAAGAGTCATTGAAGAAGGCTTGGAAGCTGCTAAGGCGTGATTGTAGTCGTCGCGTGATATACGCACATTTGCCGACCCACCAACCGCAACGGTATCAGAGATTCCTGAAAGACAGAACACATAAAAACCGTTATTACAAAAATGGTCCCATCACCTTTTGTAGCGGATAAATACCTAAAATATTTCGGCAATATCTACTGATGCTAAGATTTTTGCTCAATTCCTTGATTCAGCGAAAGAAATCGGAATATGGAACACTATTTAAAAGGAGATTAAAACCTGAGACAAAAATTAAATCTAAAGAACGACATTTTTATAGTGTGCAAAAAGATTGTTGAATCTGTTTTTCAAATAATAAACAGGTTGATCACAGAGTTCTTCAGTGATTTACAGTAATTCACTTGATATTAGACGTCGCATTTCCCATACACCGAATTGAATTATTCAATTTCGCACACGTGGAATTCGATGTCCAAATAGCAAATACTGGCAAATAGTCAAGATATCCTAAACAACCCCTCCCCCCTACCCGCTAGGCTAACTGCAACCTGGGGTAAACGGAGTGCTATTGAGGCTAACCGGAGTACTTATCACACTATTCGCTTCTATTCACTTCTATTCACTATTTGTTATTTCCAGATGCCCAAAATTTAGTAATGTCAACTTGAGCTGTTTTTACCTGCCAAGTCAGAATTATCGAACAGTCCATCAAGGTCTGATGCGGAAGTTTGCTGATACAGCGACGGCGTTGTGTATTCTTCCAGAGACTGGGTCGGACCGCAAGATGGCACCGGTGTAGTGAAGTGCTGCACTGTTGGATGAGACTGGCTTTGACCGCAAGATGGCACCGGGGTAGAGAACTGCTGTACTGTTGTAAGAGGCTGAACTGGCTGTTGATGGCTCGACTGAAATTGCTGAGAGGTAGGTAGCGTTGACCGTGTGGTCGCCATCGTGTTTAGGAGTTGGTCGAGTTTCGCCTCTTGCCGAGCAAAGGAACACTCTAATCTCTCTAAGATTGTTCGCACTAAGTGAAGTTCTGTGGCTATTTCACTTCGTGACTCGCTGAGGCATACCTAACAAAATAAAAAATATTGTATTGTATTGTATGCATATGAAAAAAATTTCATAATTACAGGTGACATTTTTGGGATCGATAACCAGCCTTTTCTCATACGCACTAAAGTGCGACAGAAACGTTTCCGTTGGCACGCGACCCATGCGAATTGTTTACAAACAGACATTACGTAGTTTACATATTTTGAGTATTTTACAAACAGATGCATGCTACTGATATTTACTTAAAATGGTTGCGCAGTGTGTGCCTCATGATCTTGTAAGCGCTTTAAAAAATAAACTTACATCGTTTGTCTTTTCCAGTGTGCTCATAGCCCTTTCTACGATCTCTCGTCCGATTGACAGGTCGGCTTCAACATCTGCAAAGTCGTTGCTGATCTCAGGCGGTGGTGGACTTTCTACATGGAGATCACTTTCTTGAAAGTCTTTGGCAGTGATTGGCTGTGATTGACGCTGATGGGCAGAGCTGATAACACTAATTAAAGGTTGATCCTCATCGGAGTCGGAGTCATTAGGGTCATCAGAATCGGACACTTCCTCAGAGTCGCTGACTCTGGCCTTGGGCGGAGACGACAATTGCAGAATCTGTAGGACATTAAAATAAGTTAACCATTTTACAGCTTATGATGCGAAAAATTTTTTATACTATTTATTTTAATTTGTCACCTTATACATGCACATTTTTACTTTTTATTACCTCGCACAGTATATATTAAGTTGTCAAATTTTTGTTTTCTTTTCACTTCAAAATGATGGCATGGAGTCATTGAAACATTGTGTATAACATTTTTTTTGCTTATTTTTATCATGCGATGTTTACACATTTTACGATTAAGAATGGCTTGGTCTTAGTCTTAGGCCAAATAAGAAGTTGTGAATCAGGAACTCAAGCATTGTTCTGTTAAAGATCGTCTGTAACTGAACAAAATTAGCTTTAAGTATGCAAGAGTTTATGATGCGACTACAAGAGCCACGTAAAAACAAATAACCCATTTGGCTCTCAGTTTTTGTATCTAACATGACAATATTGCATAACGTGATAAGCATACCTTTCCCTTAGGTTTCTCCTTTTTGCCTTTTGCAGCCTTTCCATCTTTACTAGTAGTGTCTTTCTGCAAATTGATTTGACATAAATATAACCAAATCAGTCAACCTTGGCTATTCAAACTTGACATCCTATACATGTATATCCTATAGCGAGTTTCGCCCATAACGAGTTTCCGCCCACATCGTTTTGCCCAGAACGAGAATGGTTTCACCCGAAAGTAGAAGTAACTAACTAAAAGGAAATTTTTCCATTTTGGAAAAATATCTCACCCTTTCACTTGTCCATATATACAATCTGAAAAGAAAACTAAAGTTAACTCGCAAAGGTGTATGCCGAGAACGAACCGCGTTGTGTAATGCCGAGAAAACGTGACTTGTCCTGAGACTATGTTGAAACGAACAAGTTGTTACTTTCACTGAGAACCCAGCGAAAAGAGAGGTTAAAACATTCATTTCAGGGTAGAATAGCGTTATTTTTTCCGACTCAGACAAAGCGTGCGGTATAAAAGTCCTAACTAAAAGGAATTTACCGTCTTGCAAAAAATCTCACCCTTTCACTTGTCAGTAGAACTTGAAAACAATTGCGCATGGAGCATAGAGACTGGTCGTGTTAGTGTTGTGTTGAAGCAAATTAAACGCCGACTCTGACAAAGCGTGCGGTATGAAAATTACTCTAATGCAAAAAATCTCACCCTTTCACTTGTCAATAGAATTTGAAATGGCTAACAGATCCAAATTTAACTATTACTACACTACAGAGTGAAACGCCAAATAATTTTTGCTCTTTAAGCGTGGGCATCTAGTGAATGAATACGTTGGCGAACTTAACGTTGGCAAAACTACTTGTAGGCCAAATAGCCGTAACCTTGGCAAAAACGACTCGTACCGTAATATCATAAATTGAAATTAAAAAATCGAGTACAGTGTAGCATACAGGGTTGCCCCACATCAGGAACTAAAAAGCTCCTGCATGACTTTTCGCTGCCCCCGAAGAAAGCAACGATAAAAAAGAACGAAAACCACGGACTCAAACTACTGTTCCTCCAGGTGTCACTCAAATAGAAATCGAAAGTTTTGTACGATTGTTTTATGAAAGAAAATACACTTCCCTGACTTTTGACTGACTTGTAAACAAATATCTAGAATTTTACATGACATTTTTTCACAAAATTCCCTGACCTTAAAAATTTGTTACTTCTATCTGATTTTTCCTGGACGATGACAACCCTGAGCTTGAAATCACTTTCCTCCGTTTGATGACAAAACTCACAGCCAAGTGAACAACATACCTTTTTCTTAGGTCTTTCCTTTTTCTTTTTGGTGGCCGTTTCAGTTTCAGTATAGTCGACGAAGTCGTCAGGGATCTGCAGAGTGAAATCAACGTGCTATGTTAAAAATAATGAAGTTTTCCAATATAAGTTACGGACGAAACAACCTTCGATTGAACTAACTCGCATTCGTTACGGACTATATTAACAGAAGACTGCGATATAAAGTAAATGGAGGGTAAGTCCATCATCTCATACAGTACTGGCTTTAAAAAGGCAAACTACAAGGTAACATTCACTTACCAGTTTTCTCTTGGCTCGAGCCCTACGCTCTGGCAACTCCGTTTCGACCTCTGTGAGTTCCAAATCGTACTGTTTTACCGGATAGCATTTAACAACAGCAGCGTACTCTTTTCTGGCTTCACCCCAAAGAACTTTAACTTTTTGACCAGCCTTTATAGGAGACGGATCGATGATATTTGATCAAAAAACTTCAGAAAACTTGCCACGGCCCCACTTAATTTGAGCTAATTTCTCCATTTTTGACGTTGTTAACTATTCTGAGAATCGACTACGATTACAGGGTTCGTACAGGTCATGGAAAACCTGGAAAGTCATGGAATTTTACAATTTCATTTTCCAGGCCTGGAAAGTCCTGAAATTTAGGTGTAGGTCATGGAAAGTCATGGAAAATCAGTATGTTTTCTATGAATGAAAGGCATTAAGATCCAAAGTCGAAAAATTAACTGGCGAGTCCAAAAATCAAATGTAATTTCAGCTGAATAAATGATTGTTTTGACACTACTGCTGGAGGGCAGTAGCTTAACTTAGGTCATGGAATATTTCAAAAAGTCATGGAAAAAGTCATGGAAAGTCATGGAATTTTGATGGGTCATAAGTGTACGAACCCTGGATTAGTGAATGATGAATGGACTTCATTTTTCACCCTTTTATAGCCATTTGAATCATGTAGCAGGATCGAAAATCCTACCATTCGATTGGTTGTAAAAATTCTATTGTTGCATCACAAATACTTTGATACGCGTCCCTTAATTTAGCGCGTGTATTCATGTTATAATTACCGCATAATGTGAAAATTTATTTTGTTGTTTACTTGTTCGCGTGCTGTGAACTCTTGGTGGAAAAAAGAACGGTAATTTCAGTCCCAGTCATCTTAACAGTTTTTTTTTTATTTGCAACTTTATGAAACGCGTGCGAGGCACACATGTTTTTATGCATGTCTACCGCGCACAATTAAAAAAGATTGTAAAGCAAAAAGCCGAAAAAGCCTATTCATATTGTAATTACATGCGATGTGCTAACTTTGGGCTGGCCGCCTATTGAAACTTATCGACAAACTTGAAAAAAACGTCCCTAACTTTAATATGCGGTGGAAAATAGTTTGAGTCAACGTCACAATAAAAGAGTTACTTTACAGGTTAAAGCGCATGCAAGGTACGCACATGTTGCATTAAGGGCCCAACAGACACACTTTTTTGGTCTCCTGCATGCAATTAAAAAAAATCGGCAAGTGAAAAGCTGAAAAAAGCCTTTTCATATTGTAATTCCATGAGTGTGCTAAGTTATGTTTCCTGTGAAAAAAGTACAATAGAGGTTTTTAGCGTGGCTTTTGCGCTATACATCAGTGAACAAATCTTATTATTTGCACGCGCTCCAAGAAGGCATTTTTACCATACGGACTTTGAAAATAAAATAATGAAAACCGGCAAAACAAATTTTCACAATACTTTGCCAAGTTAGGGAAAATCATTTCTCCCATTGCCATGCCAGTCAATACTCTCACGTTGTGTGGAGACTGGATCCTAGTGGCTTACACAGCAAGAAGCCGTGTAAACGAACAACCAAAATACACATAGCATCTACATGTACTTTTCTGGTTTTTAGTTACATTGTAGTCTGCCCACCTACATGTAAACCTCTGTGGTAATACAGCTGTCCTCTCCCTCTCTGGTATAAAACTTGTTGCAGGAATCCACGAGTGTTTTTAACGGAACCTGGACAGGTATGTTCGATCGATGTAAGTGCTTTAGCTAACATGTTTGATTTATGATTTTATATGAACTCGCCATCTTAAAAGCTTAGTTTGTAGAGGATTCTTCATTAGCTTAAAATGGCCTGCGAAGAAATGTACATTTATTTCACAAGGAGTCAACGATATCTTGCTGGGCGGAAACAATATTGCTAAGCGAGAACGATATATCGCTAAGCGAGTAAGATATATTGCTAAGCAAGAACGATATATCTCATAGCGAGAACGATATATCGTTAAGTGGGAACGATATATCGCTAAATGAGAACGATATATCGCTGAACAGAAACGATTTATCGCAAAGAGTAAACGATATCTCGCGATATCTTGCCGATAAATAAAACAATAGCTGTTACGATATATCGCTCGATATATCGTTTGAAGTTAGTTAGCGTTAAATATCGCCGATATATCGCGATATTCGATGATTATCGCTTGCATTACTTTTGCACAATACTGTATGTACAATGTTTACCTGCCATTGCAAATGATGCGGAGGAAACTCCAGGTGCTATAATATTTCATATCATTGATTCAACATCTACCCATCTGCTGACTCTAGTTTTTTTCAGTTAAGTGCTACTGGCTGCCTGGCATTTTTAACTTTTAGGTTATTTCGAGCAGCCATCACCCCTATTATCTGTTGTATCTATAGATATATATTTTTTCTCTTGTAATAATTATGGGGTGAAATAAAGTATTGTTGTTGTCTGTACTTTAATGGAAATAAGTATACTCCCTTTTTTAAAGTGATATAGCAATTTTCTAAATTTGTAAACTCAAAAAATGACACAATACAACCATGTTCCAAACATGAGGTTAAAATATGAAAGAAACTTGAAATAACCTTTTTCCAATTAAATTTTATGGGACCAAACCAAGAAAGTGCAAAATATCAAATATTTCAAATCCTTGGATTTCTGTGTGCATAGTAATTGCCAAATTTATTGTGAGACAAAACATCACTTCTGCTTGTAGTCAGGAAGCTACTGCTGTTGTAAAATGGTAATTTCTTTTTGGGCTCCACTGGATTTTAAAGTTTTTAAAAAGACAATTGTATTTAATATAGCATACTTCATGAAATAAGCCCAAGAAGAGAAAGATGAAAACATTTTGTATTGCCTTATTATAAACAAAATACAAATACAATGTGGTAGAGATAGAACACCTGCTAGTTATGCAACATTTTAGAGTGGTATACTTTAGGCGAGTGTGTATACCAAGAAAATATAAGTGACAAGTGGGACATTCCAAAATTATACCATGAGAAAGGGTTACATAGCTATTTTATACCATGCCATAGAAAATACAGTAGCCAGATGGGAAGGTTGGGTGTGATGCAGTTAAATTGCACTGATTGATGGGAAGGTTTGGTGGAATATTGACAAATATACAACAGATTTCTTGCATTCTGATTGGCTGTTTTTTTTCTATGGCATGGTATAACTACAATAGTATTATAACAATATTATAATCCATCAAATATTTCAACTGCACAGGATTGGTCTTATCACATGACCCAATATTCCCCAGCTAAAACTGGGGAATATCAGAGATTGTTATACCTCCCAAATAACAATGATTAAAAGTGGGAAATCATCAACAGATGTACAAACGATACGCAGTGTACATCTTGCCTAGCTGCTTTTCAACATGTTTTTTACCCAAACCTTACTGCCTAGTGTACTTTTTGGATGGAGCCCACTATTCAAAAAACAACTGACGATGCCACAGTGCACAGTTATGAATTTAAACATTCTGAGTCATCAAAGCAGCAAAACCTCTTGACACAACGTGTGCAAGTTCACTTGACATGTGTAAATAGTGCCAAGTTCAGAGAGTTAAACTAGGATGGCACATAATGCACAAAATGGGTCTAAATAGAAAGATGTTGTGTTATGTCCCATTCGGACTAAAAGCTAAATAAATTAATATTAGAGAATAAAGTGAGCATAAAGTAAACAGTATTCTACCATACATTTCCCACTTAAAAATCTTAAGGGCTTGTCTACCTTCTCACTTGCAGCAGTTAAACTCCCAAATACTGGACATTTGAAAACAGAATTCCAACCCAAAAGGAATAAAAGCATACTAGCATAAAGCATAAGACCCAAGTGCGCATTGCGGACCTATTTTTTTCCAAGTTTTTAGTTCGGAAGGTATGTTTTTTGTTTTACTTTTAATGTTATATTGTGCAGTGTGTTAAAGATTGTGCTTGTTTTGAACTTTTACTTGTCAAAGAGGTACAGTGATTGATTGAGCTGCTGTAAGTTAGGTATGTAGGGATTGTAAGAAATTCTCAGAAAGTAAAGAGACTGTAATGTGTCCACTGTATTATTCTTGCTAGAAATACACTGATGAGTTTTTAGTCATCTTGTTGTTTCCTTTTTCTAAATTAAAAGTTAGTTTGCGAATTTTGGTTCATTTGGGATCTGTTTTCATAACAAGTTAACCATTTCGTGCCGTAATGTAAAGGATAGCTGTTATCGCTTTTAAGGATCGGTTCTAGAATACACGTAAAGTGATGCCCTTGACATTAATTTGGGACAACAATGTCATGTTGTGCAGCGTGTTAAAAACGATTATGCTTGTCTTGAAGTTTTATTAGGCGATGAGCTACATGTACAGTCATTGATTGAGCTGTAATTTTCCGAGTATTTTTCGTATTGTCTGCCACTTTGTTTTTATCTAGCAGTGATCGGTTTTGGATAGTTCTTTTTTATTTTGCCAGTTTTTAGTTGGGAAGGTATGTTTTTTTGTTTTACTTTATAGTTCTTTTTGAGATGCCCAAGTCCTCAAGAGTTTATCAAATTATTCTCACTCTCTTTCATTGCAAAAGAGTTTTGTTTGGCAATGGCGAGTGTATAACAGACATCAATGATAATAAAATGGTATACAATACTCTAAATTGCAAAATAAACAACATTGCCAGTAAAGCTCTCTGGGGATATTGAAACAAATCCTGGTCCATATGTTGTAGACCCTTCGAAAACCATCCTTGCTCCATATAGCCGAGGAAATAGTTTTGTTTTCAGTCCAAATGCGGGCAAACAATGTGTGACAATGAGCTTGATAGCAATATTGTTTGACTTCATTTATTCAATAAGATCATCCTCAGATCTTGAAGAAATATTGAATGTTGGTAATGAGTTATACACACGGCTATCACAGTCGGCAGGACAGGATTTAGTAATGTTGATGGAGTTACCTGACTTATTGTGTTTAAGGGATAGTATGTATAGATTGAAATATAGTGACAGCTATTTTGGAAATGTGCACAATGGTAATGATTGTACAATAGAGGATCATTGTGTACCGTTGATTGAAGCTTTTGAACTATTGCTAAGAGGTGATTTTCCATCATTTATTCTCACAATTATGAGTTCTACCGTAGCTATTCTTGTGAAAAGCAATGGCATTTTAAAGTTTTTGATTTGCATAGCCGTGGTTCTCAAGGAATGTTTGATTCGTGTGGAACTTGTGTGCTGGTAGAGATAGCTTCTATTTACAAACTAGTAGAGTATTTTGAAAACTTATATCTTGGAATTAAAGATGCAGTTTATGAATTAAAAGGCGTTAAGATATCAATGGAAGTGACTGGTAGCCAAATAATAATAATAATAATAATAATAATAATAATAAAAGGTTTATTACTCAACACTTCCACGTGGTGGCTCTTCGTTTGTGGAAAAAAAAAAAAAACTAATTATCTAAATTAAAAATTTATGATCTACAAAATATTTTTAAAAACATATATGCATCATTCTATACATTATCCTAAGGCTACAAAACTAAAAATAAAAAATTGAAATTAACATTAAACGACTTGTGTTTTGAGTTTCTGGAACAAATACTTCCTGGTGGCCTTTGCAAATGTATAGTAATCAGTTAATTGTCTAACACTGTCTGGAAGAGAATTAAAAGATCTGGCAGCCATCGATTTAAAGGTATCTGTTTCCCTGGGAACGGACAACCGTGGAGCATCTGATGATCGGAGATTGTAAGAACATGATCTTTGAAATTCAAATTGTAAGTGTTTTGGCCAGCCCTCATAATATAATGATTTATGTGTCATCTTAAGTAAGCTCAATTCAATTCTTTCACGTATTGGAAGCCAGTTCAGATTTATGACATCACTCAATTTAGCGTGGTGTCTAAGAACGAATGCAGCACAAGTGTTTTGGACTCGCTGTAAGCGTTTGATTTGATATTCATGCAGGCAAGGGATGGAAAATTGTATTACAGTAGTCCAACTTAGACAGCACTAAACATTCGGCCAACTGTTTCCTAACTTTAAACGGAGCGAGATGACGTATCTTTCTCAAGACAGCTACGACGCCATAGCAGGAGGAGAGTAGTTTTGTAACGTGTTCTTTCCAATCTAAGTGCGAGTCCAAGTGAACGCCTAATAACTTGATGACATTCACTCGCTCTAAGGCCTGTCGATTACATTTGATGTCAATTTCTTTCCTGACAAATGACACGTGAAGCCTTTGTACAAGTAAATACTGAGAATTTAAATAGCACTGAATTAATTTCAGATAGTCCATTAGAAAATGATACGTTGTTTTGTCGTGTACGAGTGTTGTTTTGTTGTTTCTATGCAATTTGTTTTTCAATCTTAAAGGAAATTCGTTTTTGGAATGAGAATACATTGGATGCCATAATTGAGAATAGTAACCATGTTCACGAGAAGATGATGTTGAAAGAACATTGCACTGTGTCTGATCTTCCAACTTCTCTTGCAATAGACGTTGCTAACATCGAAGCAAGTTTCAATGTAGTATACAAAGGAAAAAGAGAGCAAGAATCGTTATCTGTCATACAAGAGATGAAAAGGGTTATAACCGAAAATCAAGAACACAATACTGGGTTTTTGTTATCAACTTCTCAGTCGAAGTGCTATGTTTGCTGCATTTTTAAAAGACAAAATCTAGGGAGACAAAGTTACGCTGTATTTGGATTTGACAACAGAAAGTCTAAAGGTTATGTTTATGAGATTTTTCAAAGTGTAACCAGTGCAATTGAACTACTTGTTAGAATTCTAACAGATAAAAAGGCATTAGAGGCAGAGACTTATGAAATGCAGTTCATCAAATGCAGTTGTGACGTGTTAGAAAAAGATCGCTCAAAAATTATCAGAAGACACATGTCAGTAAAGCAGAAGCAGAAACTTTCCAAACAACGAAGAGAAAATTATTCATCAATGGACCCAGTGAAAAAACGAGCTTGTTTAGATAATTGTGCTGCAAAGTATGCCAATATGGAATCCTGTCAAAAAAAAGCTCTAATGATAAGAAAAGCCGAAAATTACCAATTTATGGAGCCTACAAAAAAGCAAAAGTTGAGTATTCAAAACGCTGAGAAATATAGACTTGTGAAGCCGAACAAAAAGCAAGAATTGAGTGTTCAGAATGCGAACAAATATCGATTTTTGGAGCCGAATAAAAGGCAGAAACTGTTTCTTCAAAATGCTGAGAAATATAGAGGAATGGATTGTGCTGAAAAGAAGGATCTAATAAAACAAATACAGTACCGCTCAAAAGTAAGTTACCACCTCTCGTGCCTCGTCTCGCGAGACGAGAGTCTCGTATCGAGAGACGAGAGTCTCGTATCGCGAGACGAGAGTCTCGACTCGAGAGACGAGAGTCTCGTCTCTCGAGAACCAGTGAAGCGTATATTGTGGAATAAATTACAAGCAATTGGCTTTGCGAGGAAACGATTAATTTCTCGCGACGCTAATACAGCGCGAAGAGGTCTTGAATTGAAACTTGCTTCGCTAGATTCAACGCTGTCATTAAAACGAAGATCTTAAATGGAATTGGAGTTATGAAGAAAAGAAGTTACATGTACCGTACGTATGAGAAAACGAGCGCCAAGACGTAGCGAACTCCGTCGCATCGGTCGGTGAAATGTAGTTTTAGGCTTCAAGTGTGTTAAATACACACGTGCAAACGAGTTGAAACAAAAATTCTTTTGCAAGATCGGTTCTACCGTATCGCCAGAATTGAAGAAGCTGATCCCTGGTGGAAAGTGCTTGGTAAAGTTTTTAATCTTTCTCCGATTACTCAGAGTCACATTTATTTGTCGGTGTATTGAATTTGCATTTCATGCCGCGAGTCTATTGAACTGAAACTCGTTGTTTTCATTATCGAGGAATAGACTTAAAACTTGAACTGATATGTTGTTTATACAGACGAAAAGTTTTGAATGTGATAAAAATCACTTGGGAAATTTACCGCGAAGTTCTCGACTATGATTACATAACAAATAGAAAACGTGACTACACGTTGTGTCATAACTAACGCACGTGTTCGGTGAAAACGTATCAAAACTGGAAAAGATTCATTACGGTGACCAGAAAATTTCTGTTTCTCGCCAAGCTAGGTCATAGACGACAAGTGGAATGGGTTCTTCATATGAAAGGATTAGCCGGGAAATATAATTCGAAAACTGAGCAAATGGAAAATATTAATAAAACGTTGCACCAGTTTTGCAATACATGTTTATTACTTTATTACAATTTATAAAGTAGTAACTCTCGCTAAAGAAACTAAGTGTACTACTTATTATTATTGTTGATATATATTGTACTACTACTTGTTACAACTTAGTGTAATACTTAATTATTATTGTTGTTTTTAATACAACCAAGTATGCATGTAATACAAATTTTTCGTACAACAAAATATTTGAAAACCTAAAAAGTCAATAAAACATCTGACAATGACAGGTAAAGAATTGCTAAGAATTTTTTTCCGTAGAAAAAACATGTAATTCAAACTAAATAAAATACTACAATTCGTCAAACTTAATTTCTAAGTAACTACCCTTTTATGAGCCCTATTTTCCCCAAAAATTATTTTTGTCCATTACCCTTCCCCTTTGCCCTACGTAAATATTCGTCTATCGCGACAATACACTTGCGCCATTGCGCATCTTCCTGTGCTTGCCCGCAAGGATACAACTTAAACACGTACTTTCTAACCAAACCCAGCTTCCCTTGATCTAGTAACATTTTACCCCTTGTCCCCGAACAATTTCGCCCTTCCAGTTCCCAGATTGAAAAATAACTTCAACAATTTTCCTTGCAAAATTCCCCACGCTATTACTCCCACTTTTAATTTTAACTGCCTCCTGCAAAAAACCATCCCCCTCCTCCCCTAATTGTTCCATGTTCCCACTATCCCCTACTGAATTTGAACTACCGTCATCCCTAATACCGTCCCCAAAGTCCCTAACGGCACCATCCCCAAAGTCCTCAACCATACCATCCCCAAAGTCCCCAACTGCGCCATCCCCTAAGTCCCTGAATACACCATCCCCTAAGTCCCCAACTGCACCATCCCTTAAGTCCCCAGTCGAAATCGTAGTTAACCTTCCCGAACCTTCCCGAACTATCCCGAACCTTCCCGAACTAACCCTTTCCTTGACGCAATGACACCCGCAACATTTCCTTTCCCTGTTTTCCCTCATAAAATTTGTCACCAATTCCCTGAATTCCCTAGTTTCCCTCATAAAATTTGCAATTAACTTTAAACTGGCTTCTTGGTTGTCTAAAAGACGGCTAATTTTTTGATCACTTGAGAATTCCAGCAGGTTTTGGTCTAATAGCTCCCCTAGTAAAGACTGCGCAGGGAGGTTCGGAGCTACCGGCAGCCATGATGTTGGTGGACTTGGAGGAGGAGGAGTGGAAGTACATCCAGGAAGGAACACTTCGTCATCCTACGAGAAACACACATAATGATTTAATCGAATTACAGAGTGTAGTAATACAAAAACATTAGACCGTGGAACACTCTGTAATGCAGAGTGTTCTATAGTTTAAGACTACGTTCTTCACTTTCCTAAAACTTATTTTATGGAATTAACGCTGAGGAAACAATCTTCAGAGGTAAATAATCATTTTTTCTCAAGCATCTGAGCGGAATCCTAAGTCCTTTTTTCTCCACTGCCTAACTTTCGCTCCTAAAAGTTAACGGTAATTGTCAATCTTTTGCCTTTTTTACACAATCATCGAAATACACTTAACGAATTTTCAATTTACGGTAGAACAGTCTGATTCAAGTGAACTTTAAACTTCATACGAGATTTCACACTGCAAAAACAATTTTGGAGAACTTAACTGGTAGAATAAATTTAACTAACATAGAGTAGTTCGAAAAAAGTCTGCTCTTTAGTACATCTTTCTTTCTAGTATCTGAGTTACTCGCTCGGTGCTAAGACTTTTTTCAAATCGTTAGTAGACGGCGCGCAAATTTTGAGGGAAAAAAAATAGTACTTACCTGCTCAATTTCTTCCTGATCCGAAATGACTTCGGGGGACGCCGGATCAATAGCGATTAAAACCCGACATTCGTCCTTTTTCGTTGCCTTTGGTTTCAGAGTCTTGTCTGACTTGCTTTTCTCCTAGAAACCAAAGAGCGAAACTGAGGTTAAAATACGCTACATGTAAGTCAGTTACTTGAAAGCGCTGCGGGAGTTCATACATACTGTAGGTGTTGAATGGTAAATGAAAAGTGAGCTCAAGACTTAAATATAAATTCAAGACACACTTGCATGTTACCGCTTAAAAACGAGACTGAAAAAAACAATGAAAGTGACCGCCGAAACATTTGCGTGAGCCAGGTTTTTGACGGATATTTTGCCACCCTTATACTGAATTCACCTTAATGTTCCGCAATTTTAACTATTCCATCTTTTAAAAAAAAAACTGAAACAAATATCTTTGTGAATCACTTCAATCAGTAAAAAATGTTGTTGTTTGTTAAGGGACGGAGGTATCAATCAAACTGGAGGTGAGATAATGCTTAATTAACAATAGTCCTTGATTAAAGGCGGGCCGCCCTCTTTACAAAGCAGTTTGTCAACGATATTCGAATGCGTCAATACTTGTCGAGTTTCTTTAGTCAGTAAGAGAATTGTTACCTGCTTCTTCTTGCCTTTGGATTTCGTCATCTTAGCAGCCTCGGTGTTCTTCTCCTAAAACGAAGTAAAACGACTTCTTTGTTAACGAATGGAAAAACGCGCTAAATGAATTACAAAGGGATTTGAGTAATTACTAAGAACTTTGACTTTTGCAAGCACGCGACTTGTTCTTTGTTGTTTGTTTTCAGGGTAAAAACACTTAATTTGATGCGTTAAAGAAGATAACGCAAGTCGACAATTTGTTGTCGTAAAAAACAAATTGATGTCAGTTTTTAATGCGTCTGTCCTGTTATTGACAATGAATTTCGTCATAACATTGTCAAAGTAGTCTGCAGATCCACTCGGCTATCGCCTCGTGGATCCACAGCTACATTGACAATGTTCTGATGAATCGACAATAACAGACCAGACGCATAAAAAACTGACGTCAATTTGTTAAACTGACAACTAGTATCACGGCAAGCATGCGATATGGTTTTGTTGTTTGCTTCCTTTTTTAAAAACACTCAATAGGGTAACAAAATACAGACTGACTAGATAAAGAAGGCAGGAAAATACAGACTCTTATATGTCAGATTAGCTTTTTTTAAGCGACGTTAAATCCGAGAACGTATACGTCACTAGTGAAACACGTACCAATAATATACCATAAGCACGCGCTCATTTCGATCATCATTAATTAAGTTACACTGGAGTGCGCTAAGTAGCTAAAAAATCTATGCCTTCTTGTTAGAAACGAAACAGCTGAGTTACGATACATGTGCGTACGCAAATCGATTGACTTTTATGCATTTAAAACTGCACACAACAACAGGCAGGCATTCCTTTTTAAACAACTAAGTATCCAGCGCACGCTAGATTCGTAATTGACTGTGACATAACAGAGATCTCTACTTACGGAACGAGGTTTTTTCTTGAGCGGTTCTGCGATTGAGTCGTTTGTCAAATTGTCCTTCGACCAGGCGAGATCTATTTCGTTCAGCTCCTTGGAATTATCTGTAGATGAACGAGTAGAAGGTAAGGATCGGTTAAACAGACACAGGTACACTTATGTAATTAAGCGTCAATAAACTCAAAACAAAGTGAACGTAACATCTACTTACCACTTAGCGCAAGAATTTTGGCTGAACTGTGTTCCCTTCCCACTTTACGGTAACAAGGTTACCTACAGCTACTTGTTCCTTCGCGACAATGAGTCTGGTCGGAGCAATGCCCGTTTTCTCTTCATCAACGAAATGATATAAAGCCATTGACGGGACTTGAGTGTTTCGGCACATCTGTCGTAAAGTCATTTTGGTCTAAATAGAACTGAGCTAGATCACTGTACTGAACAAGTTGGTAAGACTGAATGTGGGCTACAGGTAAGGATAGGCAGTTTATATAGCGTAAGCTTGGGCCTCCATTGTTTAAAACGGATCGAAAATCCTTGTCATCTATTGGTTGTTTTAAATGCTAATTTTTCTCAGGTCTCAATTAATGCTCACTCATTGGTTAAATGTGATCTATTCTTCTAAGTCAGTTTTAACACTTTTTAAAAAAACTCTAAGCAATCTTAGTTATTCTTTAAGATCAAGTTATTATCATGGGTCGTTTGACACACGAGCAAAAAACAAAAATTGTGCGACTTAGAGAGCGGAATATGAACATCAGTGAAATAGTTAGAACTCTAGCAGACGATGGTTGTAAAATCAGTCGTCTCAGTGTAAGACGTTTCTTAAGACGTTTTCAAGAGAGGCAGTCCTTCGAAAATGCCCCACTGCCAGGCCGGCCTGCGGAAGATGTGACCCCACAGCTGATGACTTTCGTCGACAACCAGATGGAGCAGAACGACGAACTAACAGCTCCCAACCTCCAGAAAAAGATCTACGAAGAGTTTGGAGTCAACTTCTCCGAAAGCAAAGTCAAGCGGCTTCGGAAAAAACTTGGCTGGGTGCAGACTGGTACGAAGTATTGTCAGCTTATAAGGGAGCCAAACAGGGTGAAACGCCTGGAGTTCTGCTTGCAGTGCGAGGAAGATGGCGAAACATTTGACAACGTAATCTTCACAGATGAATGCTCCGTACATATGGAGAAGCATGCCAAGCTGAGCTTCAGACGCAAATGGGAACAGCCAAAGTTCAAGGGTCGTGCGAAACATCCCTACAAAGTTCATGTTTGGGCTGGGATTTCTAAGCGCGGTGCAACGAGGGTCCTCGTGTTTACCGGAAACATGGACGCCAAGTTTTACGTCGAAGAAATTCTCGGCAGAACCCTGCTTCCTTTCATCCGAGCGACATTTCCTGACGGCCACAGATTCCAACAGGACAACGACCCGAAACACACAAGCAGGCTGGCGAAAGAATTCATGGAATCAAGTGGGATTCACTGGTGGAAGACACCTCCCGAGAGCCCTGACCTCAATCCCATAGAGATGCTATGGCATGAGCTTAAACATTTTCTGCGAACAATAGTAAAGCCGTCAACTAAAGAGGAGCTACTCGAAGGAATAACGAGGTTCTGGAGAGAGAGGGTGACGGCTGAAAAGTGTACGACGTACATCAATCACTTGAAGAAGGTTGTCCTGATGGTGATCCAGCGCGAAGGCCGTGCCTCAGGGCACTGAAAACGAAACGGTTCTTTAGAACCCGCACAACGGCTCCTTTAGGAGCCACCACATTCAATAAAAGTCATGATCAACGCAGTCCAATATCTTCCCTTCGAAAAACCCCTTAATTTACTGTGACTTTCCTTCAAGTTTTACATGTGTTAATTATTGGCAGACGTTTAAAAGTCGAAGAACAAACGCTTTTTAATTTTGTGGAATTCTGTCAAACTGTGAGTGAGTTCAATCGATCATGAACTCTTTCGGAGAACGCTAGGACAAAACAGAAGCCTTAATTTCAAAATATGGAAGGATGCTTTATGGAAGTCTTAATCGCAAACGTTTAGCCAGTCAAAAACCAAAAATTAATTGCTGTTGGTTATAAAATTTGTTTGTCGACTATACGGTAGCTGCCGGTTTCGCCCCATGGCGAGTTCGCCCTGACCAAGTTCGCCCCACGACTAGCGATCAAGTGCTTAAAAATTTATCTTTTTCTTGCCAAGAAAAAAAGACAACACTATGCGCACGATGAAACAAAACATTTATTTCTCGTTCTTTAATCCATTGAAAGTAGCTGGCGAACTCGAAATAGAAAGTTTAGGATGAGTTCATGGGGCGAACTCGCCATGAGGCGAAAACGGTATCATTCGACCATACGTGGCAGCAAACCAATTCTGTTCAGTCAATCGATTGCAACTCTAGAAACAAATGACGCTTTTAAACATGATCTAGATTTGAAAAAGTTTTAAACAAATGCTTAAGAAGCACAGAAAAGAAGCCCATTGTAGTCGGTTAAAGATTAGTTGTGTTGCCCGTCGATCGTCGATTTCGTCGGCCTTGAACTGCCAAGAACTGTCAGTATACGTACGTTGTGTTTGCTGTCAAACATTAAACTGTTAAATTGTTTCGTCAATGCTTTCTTCCAGATCTACAAACCTTTCTAAATGACCGGTTAAAGTGAAGTTAACTTCAATATCCACGACTTTCGCTTGATGTAATTGTAAAGGAGGACGATATGATCGATCGGCAAATTTTCATCGCACAGGTTTAATCACTTTTCCTTGGACCTATGAACGACGTGAATTCCATTTAAAATAGAAAGCTTTGCAGCATATCCTTGGATACGATTTTTGAGCAGAGTTAGTTTGATATCAACGTGACAAACAAAGAGCAGAGTTGGGCAAACGCTTCGTTCGAGTGCGCGAAGTTATGTTACAGCTGTAAGCTATTTTTCTGCGTGCTTTTCAGTTCGCATTACAATAGGCTATTTAAGTCTCGCGAGAAATTCAAGCAGTGGCACTTGCAGTTTTTTGAAGCTCTCGCGAGACGAGACTCTCGTATCGCGAGACGAGACTCTCGTATCGCGAGACGAGAGTCTCGTATCGAGAGACGAGAGTCTCGTGTCGCAAGACGAGAATCTCGTATCGCGAGACGAGATTCTCGTCTCGCGAGAGGGTGGTAACTTACTTTTGAGCGGTACTGTAGTAACTAGAAGAAAACAACTAAAGGAGAAAAGATGTTTTTGTACTCATTCACGAGATTATTATATCCAGCAGTTCAATCGAGCTATAAGGGAAGGTCCTTATTATATTTGTGTAGTGTGCAACAGACTTATACAGGAAAACCGTTATAGAATTTAAGAAAGACAAATACAAATCGAATTCCTGGTTATTTACAAGTGTGACTTCATTTAACGGAAATGTGTACATTTGTATTAAGTGTGGATATTAAACAGAGTACCAGTGTAAAAAGTTTTAAGCGTTCCCTTTTTAAAATAATCTTAGATAATCAAATTCTTAGCAAATTATTCCTGTAATTTGTTAATTTTAACAATATTTTATGATGTATATAGGTTTGTGTTTTCTTTTTCAAATTTTAATTTTTGAGGGCCATTAGTTTATCAGTTTTATTACTGTTATATGTTACCCTCGTTAAATAAAGTCTTACTTACTTACTTACTAAGACTTGTGACGTCACAATCAAAAAGAAGAACAAAACTCCGTGTCAAGCAGTGTACAACAATCTTGCTGTTGATGATGTGCCTCCTTAGCTTGCAAATTTAGAAAAACTTGAGCAAATAAATTATTGGTTTCTCAACGAATCGTATGTCAAAAAATTGTTGTGATGCCAAAAGGTCAGCAAAGGAAAATAAGGGGAGCAATTTGCAATGTCCCAGTGTCTTGTGAAGAAACTTGTCGTGTTTTACCAAGGCCTCCTGATAGCTCTGGAATTATTATGTTAAAATTAAAGAGGAAATTGCAGTTCAGAGGTCATGTTTACTTTCAGGCAGTACGTCCAGAGGTAGTGCTTCTTGCCCTCCAGTGGCTTAAACGGAATAATGAATTATATAAAAATGTAGCCATTAACCTTCAGAACATTGGTCGTGAACTATCGAGTCTTTGTAATCATGAACAAGAAATTGAATCAGGAATTACAACTTGTTGTGAGACTGGAATTTTTTTATGCGATTGTGATGGCGATGTTCATGACTGTGAGAAAGAACAGAGAGTTAACAAACAAGGTGGAAAAGATAATGGACATTGTTCTCAGGATGGAAACTTAGATAGTGATGCTTCTGGAGATTTTGAAGACGATTGTGAGAGAGAAGATCCACTTAATGAACTCAGAGCAGCGACATGTGAAACTTGTTTACAGTCCATTATCCCTGATTACCCTATAATATCTGATGAGGAGGGAAGGGAGAGATCTGCAGGAAATGAAATATTCAGTGTTGCTCCTGGAGAAAATAAACATCCCGTGTCTATGATGACTGACAGACATTGTGAAGAATTAGCCTTTCCAGTTCTTTTTCCTAAAGGTAGATTTGGGTATAAAATGGAGAGAAAAGAAAAATTAACGCCAGTAAGATACTTTAATGCTCGTCTACTTCATTATAGCGGAAGATTTGCTATTAATCCTGAATATCTTTTTTTTGTGCAATTTATCATTGAACAAAAAAAAGTTTTGGATAGCATAAACATAGCTTTAAAAAAGTTACATGGACAGCCTTTGACTGCATCACAATTTAGATCAAATGAACAGTGTGTGAAAAATCTTATCTTGAAGGACCAGGCATATCTTTTTCTGAGAGACATTCCAGGTAGTCCACCATATTGGCAAAAGTTTATGTACGAAGTAATACCAATGGTACAACAACTTGGAATCCCAACGTGGTTTTTGACTTTATCATGCGCTGACCTTCGTTGGAATGAACTTTTTCACATACTGTCTCATATAAAAGGAGAAAATATAACCGATGAGGAAATAGACAATTTGTCCTATAATGAGAAATGTTCTTTGCTTAACTTAAATCCTGTTATTGTTGCTAAGCATTTCCAACACAAAGTAGAGACATTTTTCAAAGATGTATTATTGAGCAATGCGAAACCTATCAGAAAAATTGTGTATTATGCACTAAGAATTGAGTTTCAAATGCGAGGTTCTCCACATTTGCATTCATTGATATGGACTTCAGATTGTCCTGAACTCAAAGATGGCAGCGAAGAAGCTTACATAAGGTACATTGATGAACATGTACAAGGAAATCTTCCAAATAAGGAAAATGACTGCGAATTTCATGACTTTGTAAAAATGTATCAAAAACATACACATTCCAGAAGTTGCAAAAAGTATAAAAACATTCCATGCAGATTTAATTTCGGGCAATTTTTCACTAACGAAATGGTTGTATCCAAGCCATTGGCTGATGACATTCCTGATGAACAAAAATTATTAGTCTTGAAAAAGCGTAAAGAAATCTTATGCTCTGTAAAAGAAAAGATTAACGAAAAGTTAGATCCGAGTAAGCCTGATTATGATTCAAGCACAAGTGCAGAGGACTTGTTGGCTATTTGCAAAGTTTCCAAAGAAGATTATAACTGGGCTTTATCTATTTCTGCAGATTCCAATTTTGAGCTACACCTTAAAGTGCCCATATCATCAAAATTTTTATTTTCTTATCTGATTCTATATATCACCCAATGAACTTCTGCAAAACAAAAATGCGATTTGGATAAAATGGAATCTTTTTTAGAAGTTTTAAAAACATTCAAATTTGCCGCCATTTTGGTCCACCATTCGCACCAGTCTTCCCCTGGTTTGGAATGATTTGTGACGTAGATTAAGGAACACGTGACTTCAGGCTGACTTATCTCGCTTGTTTTACCTCTGTAAATTAAACTTAGTAGCTCATACCAAATGCTGGAAAGGAGCATTTTGCATAGACTGCAAAGCTAAATTTACAGAGGTAAAACAAGCGAGATAAGTCAAGCCTGAAGTCACGTGTTCCTTAACCTACGTCACAAATCTGAGCACGTCGATGATGTGATCAGCGGCACGGGTAGACCGCAATAGAATAGGATTTTCAGGTTTTTAAGTCTTCATAGAAAAATCACTTTTTATCCAAATCGAAAAATGTTTTCGCCAAAGTTCATTGCATGGAATATAGGATCAGATGAGAAAATAAAAATTTTGACGATAGGGGCACTTTAAAAGAGCAGTAGACAGTTGCTTCATTAATAACTACTTTGGAGCAGGAATAAAAGGTTTGATTTGCAGCCTGTTTTTAATCATTACAAATGCATAACGTACGTGTGCTCTTATTTTTCAAAAGACGAGACTGAATGTTCTCAAGCAATAATGAACGCAGCAAGGGAAGCTAAAGCCAATAATCTGAACATCAGAGAAAGCTTGAGAAAGGTTGGTACAGCATTTTTGTCTTGTAGAGAAGTTAGCGCTCAAGAATGTGTTTACAGATGCATGCCTGAACTTTGGTTATGAAAGACCTTTCCTTGCATAGTGTTTGTAAATACTGGTTTACCAGAAGAAAGATGCCGAGTTGCAAAATCTCAAGAGGAAATCGAAGCTTTAGATGACGAGAGTACTGATATTTTCATGTCAAATATAATCGAACGATACAGTGATCGGCCAAATATTGTTGAGCAATTATGTTTAGCAGAATTTGCAGCTTATTACTATAAAGACTATAAAAAAGACCCTGATGAATTTAATGACGTTCAACCTAATGTACTTTCTGATGATTTAGTAGAATTGAACCATACCTCTAATTATGAATCCATTTTTCCTCCACTGAATATTAAGCTCAATAATGGACAAGAAACAATGAAGCGTCGTAAGATTAAAGCTGTAATAAGATTTCACATGCCTAGTAGGGCAAAAGAGCCTGAAAAATTTTATCACCATTTGCTTATGCTTTATTTTCCATGGCAAAAAGAGACTGACCTTCTTGCTGATGATCACTTATATTCAGCAAAATTTGAGGAGTCTGAAGTATTTAGCAAAGTAGAAGCAAATAGGAGAACATTTGAACCAAATGCCGAGGCCATCGATATCGCGTTACAGATGGTTAGTGAGAATCGAAAATGAGGACTTGTCAAGTGAAGCAATGAATAACATAGATGATGAATGTCACGTAGATTTACCTGAGGAAGTGATATCACTGCCACCTGAAACAAGCCAAACATTTCCAGGAATAGCTACTTTTAGCCAACCATCTGCTATTAGTACGTGATGCTGTAAGATCATTAAATGTAAAACAGCGTATTACGTATGATGTTGTGCTGTCTTGTGTAGAAACTTGGTGAAAAGTGTTAATTGCCTCACTAAGCAAACTATTGAGCCTATCCATATATTTGTTACTGGCAGTGGTGGTGGTGGTAAAAGCCACTTGATAAGGACAGTTTATCATACTGCAGTGAATATGTTTAAGTATAATGTGGTGAATTTATCTTTACCAACAGTTCTGCTAATGGCACCAACCGGTGTTGCAGCTGTTAATATTAGTGGCACGACAGTCAATACAGGTCTAGCTATTCCAAAACATGCTGGAATTAATTTACCTCCTTTACCAGATCAAAAGAAAACGTTGTTAAGACTCAGTTTAAGTGAACTAAAGCTGTTGATTATTGAAGAAATATCGATAATTTCAAATAATAGACTGCTGCATATCCATCAAAGACTGAAGGAAATTTTTGGAACTTCAAGTTCAAAGATATTTGCTGGTATAAGCATTATTGCTGTGGGTGATTTACATCAACTACCACCCATCCAACAAAAACCTATTTTCTGCAAATTTAGTAATGATGTATACAATTTGTCACATCCATGGCATGAATTCAAGATGATAGAACTGATTGAAATCATGAGGCAAAAGGACGATCAGCCTTTTGTTGAGCTCTTAAACAGACTGAGGGTTGCTCAACACACAGAAGCTGACATAGACATCATTCAATCTAGGGCAGTTGATGTAAATGACAAAAATAATTATCCTTTGAATGAATTGCATGCATGGGCTGAAAATAAACCTGTAATGGACTACAACAATCAACGACTTCAAGAAATTTTGATGCCTCTACATGTTCTCCAGGCTGTGGACCGATATCCAAAGAATGTATGCAAGCAAGAAATTGAAAGAATTCTTTCAAAAGGACGCTCTTACACAGGTGGCCTAGATTTGGAGATATCTATTAAAGAAGGGGCTCGTGTCATGTTAACAAACAATGTTGATATCTCTGATAGACTCGTAAATGGACAAATAGGTACTGTAGGATGAATCTTAGTG
>JAHPZR010001584.1:0-25000 GCA_019787425.1 Platygyra sinensis
GAAGATCGTGACTTTGATGTTTTACTATCTTATTAATAGCTTTGTCCCACTTGAAATAGTGGTATTGGTAATTAACTGGTGCATAAAATAGTGTATAAATTCCAGTTTAGCCATACATTGCTGTAAATAAAAGAAAGATTTGTTATCTTTTTTGTCATAACTGAATTATGTTATTGAACTGGTATGAAGTCCGTCCGTGTTAAAAAACGTAATAAAAAGAGGTGGTCACCGTGCTTGTTTTCATGCCACAATATTGACAAATATGGTTATTTTCGTGACTTTCGGTTATCTCAGTGCGCAACAAATAAGCTCGATTTTTTTTTTCAATTCAGCACTTTATATCACACAGTCTGACTTTCTTTAATTGTTTATTCATCTACGTCCCGGAAAAATGTCTTCAAATACCCAGCATTTTTTGGACATGCGCTTTTCGGCCCGTTATGTCTCCCCCTGTAGAATTTATTTCATTTGCCAAAAAGGTAGCCATAGATTTCTGCTAAGTTTGGGTCAGTTATTGAAGATACCGCGTTCTTCAGTTGAAATTATGAAATAAAAAATATGGGTCACCGTGCTCGTTTCAGAGAAAACAAGCATTTATTTCTCTGTTCACCTTACCCTGAGGGAAATCTCTTATGTGCACGCGCTCGACCACGCGCTCATTTGCGCGCGCTAATGACGTAAAAATCGTGCACAGTAGGAATGCGCAATGCAATACTGAGGAACCACTTTAAATCTTGTATTTTCAACAAACTGAATTTTTCATGAACATCATCATATTTTAGGGTATGCTGCCCCCTCTGAAAGAAATACCCACATCAGTGTCCGACGGAAGTTTCATTCCATGTTCAATGCTATATTTATGAGGGGTGTGTCTACAAACAAGGACTAACAATAGAGCTATAAATTAATGGACATAATAAATCCCTCTTAGATTTTCCAGCGGAAACAATTGGTATGTTGCTGAGAAATCACTGAACTCCATATTTTCAACCTGCACTTCTGCTTTTATTTCATCGTTTCTTCCGACAAAAAAGGGGCTCCCATGTTTCTTGTACGAACTGATCCTGGGAATGCAAATCGCATTAGTCTAGCAGTCAGTGCTCTATCTGATAACCATAACGAGTGCTTTAAAGGGTATCATGTCTTACATTAAAGATTCAGCGAGATTTCTTTCTAAAAAAGAATTTAAATAGTGTTCAACAAAACCTGCCTCCGCAAGTTTGCGAAAATTGCTTCCTTTCAGAGGTATCTTTAGAAATACTCGGGTAACCTCCCGTTACGATTTCCACACAGCCCCGTACATTAACTATGTATGCAACTATCACACTAGACTCAAACAGCAATAGTGAAAAAAACGAATCAGTCAAAAAAAATGCAGGCATAATTAATGTAGGGAGTTTTTGAGAAAATCTAAGAGAGTCCCTGTGCCAGTGTCAAGTTGTAATCGCTATGATAATGATGACGACCACATTGCGCTTTGTGGTGTTTAAAAAAAGGCCACAAAACGCTTTATGGTGTTTTAAATAAGCCACAAAGCGCTTTATGGTGTTTTAAATAAGCCACAAAGCGCTTTGTGGTGTTTTAAGTGGGAGAAACCAAGTTATTTCAGAAAATAGCTGTGAGATATATGCGAATAAACGGGCCATCCAGTTTTCAATACTAAATCCCGAAATAAAACACCACAAAGCGCTTTGTGGTGTTTTGAATAGGCCACAAAGCGCTTTGTGGTGTTTTGAATAGGCCACAAAGCGCTCTGTGGTGTTTATAAAGCGAAGCCCACTAGTAACTGTTATAAAGCACTCCGGTCATAAAATCTACTCGGCAAGAAACTTTCTGTAATAAATGTCCGATGCCAAAAAAAAACAAAAAACCAGGAGACATGGCTTATCCAAAAAGGTTCAGTCAGCTTCAACAATGATATACTGAGAAGAGGGCTTCCGCGAACTTGCTTTCGTGCGAGTGACAAGATTAGCAGGATTAGGAATAAAGAAATATTGGGCAGATTGAGAGGCAATTTTACAGCACCGAAATTAAAATCAGTTACAATGCTCCTCAGAGATTCAGGGAATTTTGTTTTGCCTCTATAATAACACTGAATGATCTGAACGATTTGAGGGTAATCGAAGCGCTGAGTTTAAAATGCCGAATATTGGCTGGCCGGGAACACGCAGTTCATCGCACATCGGAGAGCAACCACTGTTTATAAATCTTCGATCGAACTGAAAAGACACTCAGCGGTCAATTTGCGAAAGAAATCCTGTAAGATAAATGCAATTTTTGTACATAGCGGTTGCATATCTCCGTTCAGAGTCAAAACATAATTACAAGGTCAATATTGCTTCCGTGGCCTACCCCTCGAAAAATCAGTTTTGCTCGAAGACCGAACTGCAACGGAGTTTAGTTACCAGTCTCAAGCTGCGTGTTATTAGATAGAATGCGTGATATGATTGGCTCAGTATTTCACATTACGTCAGAGGACATGTCTGCCACAGAGAACATAACTGCAACGGTACAAATTCAGACCACACTCAAGTTTTGGTCTCGCCAGGCTCCAAAGATACCGTTTTAAAAAAAAAAACACTTTATGCCCAATTATTTTATTTCCCCGGTGAGCAACATTTTAACGCAACCAGTGCAAGGAAAGGTTGTGTACTGTCTTCGTGGAGAATCAATTTTTTCGGGTAAAAATTAACCTGAGGACGGTTTTTGCCTATTGTCTGGGATCACGCGTTTTGCATCTGACATTGGCCAATCTATAAACACTTGGATTTGCGTTTCATCTGAAGTCATTACCATGTGCATTAGTAGACGATCAGTCAGCCAGCCATGGCTTTACTTTCTGATCTACTACACCGTGCTGACGGAACCCCACCAGGTCGAAACAGCTGTCCAGGGTTGTTGTTGTTGTTGAAATTCTTGACTTTCAGTTTGGACCAGGACCCCATGTTTGGACTCCATCATGTCGTTGTCTCCGTTAGAGCTTTCTACTTAGTATTAGAACAGCCTTGCTTAATTGTTATGTTGAGGAATTGCTAGTTTTTCTTTCTCATTTCAATGCCCGGACAACTAATTTGCAGTCCCAATTTACGCAACAGATGATTTACTGTGTCGAGTAACATGACTCAGCGCGTGCCCCACTCGATCCTACTCAGGTTTTTTGAATTTAACCTACTGAAAGAAAAGAATGATCATCCGGCAGTTAATTTTCCAATTTAAAGCAATTGGAAGGAAGAAGACTGAAAAAACTCAGGGCTTCAACGGGATTCGAACCCGTGACCTCCGCGATACCGCCAGGTGCGATGCTCTACCTACCTACCGTACAAACCTGTGTAAATGTGACATCGCACGGCACTTAAACCATTATTTGACAGAGATGTCTAAAATAGCTTTCAAGAACACTGAAGAAGGCTCAATTTTTTTTATGAGTTTAGACAAACCATATCAGTGTCGCTATCGGCGACTATTATTCAGTGTTATTTCTTGTTCGCTTGCCCTCCCATCCACAAACCCTTCGTGAGTTGAACAGACATGTCACTACTGTTTTCGGCACTGTGAGGTAAACGCGTGCTGTTACCATGATTTCTGTAGGGTAAATGCAGTGGGGAAAAACTAGCCTACAGTACGCGGCGGCCCTCAAACTCGGTTAATACATGTAATAGATAGAGAATATTACACGGTGGCGAGAAGATATGAATTTTATGTTCTCGTGGCAAGAGCAATATCTCACTCGTTCGCTGCGCCCACTCGTGAGATATTGTTCTTGCCACTCGAACATAAAATTCATATCTTCTCGCCGCCGTGTAATATCCTCTACATCTTTCAAACACGCAAGACCGTGTATAACACCGGCCGAGAAGAGAGTTGGAAATTAACGACGTTCAGCGGAGTATTTAATTTTGACAAACTTCGAGGTGTGTGAAAATGTGGTGATACAGTCTCGAGTGTTTCATAACCTCTAAATCGAAACCAAACTAAGGAGAACAAGGAGAAATCATCTTTGTTTAAACTTAGTGAATTCTTAACGAGTTCGATTAGTTTATGGGAAACCGGCCAGGAATGTTTTGATGCTCCACCAACTTCTCAAAGCCATCATTATAGACTCCATTATAAGACACGATTGTAATGATTTGGAGAATTAATATTTCGATCTGAGACTAAAAAGGTTACCAAGTTGGTTTTTTATGACTTTTATCTTTTGATTTTTTCAGTACTTCGGGTAAAACTCAGAAAATAAAAGCAATTGCCAAGTATTTAATTTATTACCATAAACGTATATTTACTATGATGAATTTCACTTCACGAGTGAAAACCACTTCATCACAAGACAATTTTTAAACATTGTCGAAAATGATTAAATGGCTTGGGTCTAAATTTGCTCTACTTGGCACGTTAGTTATTAAAACTCCAGACTTAAATGTAGAAGGTTGGGGAGAACGGGGTACTTTTTTTCCTACTTTGGAATCCGGCTCAAAAATTGGCTAAACTACTACCAAGTAATCCGAGCTGGCTTAAAACTCAACATATACTTACATCAGTCTATTTCAGTTTCCATCCATGTTCGTACGAGTTAAAAAACGTTAACTTCAAGCTATTTTTCGAGGAACCAGAGCAAAAACTGCGACGTCTGTTTTCACTTTTCCTTATTGACGGAACAATGATGTCCACTAAACCTCAATTTAAATAAGAATTTTGAAAAACGGTTTTCAAACTTAGTCTTGTTTCACCAAATAGAGCCAAGAATTCATGTGAATAAACAAAACTGAGCATATTTCTGGTTTGACGTGCTAAAGACTCACTTTATCCTCTTTTCTCGTCAACGAAAGTGAAAAGACATTTAAAAACCAAAGTAGCCGTGCTTAAAGCCAAGTTAAAGCCCTAGATCAGCAACAAAACATTACTGACTTTGAAAAAGCCAATGACTTTGAAATGATGATACATTCTGCATGAATCGGAGCTGTTCGTTGTCAGGATTTAATTTGATCACTGCACACCTGAAACAGATAGAAATATAGAATGACAAAATTGAGTTTCTTTCACCAACCGGGCCTTATAGTTGTACTGAAGCTATTCTGACTGAGGCAGGAGGAGTGGTTAGTTCCCCCTCTCTCCGGCGTTCGACAAATGAAAAAAAAAAACAGTCTGAATAGGAGTGAGTAAGCATGCAGTACTTGCCTAACGTCTAGATTAAGCCCGCTTAAGGCCTAGGGCTCCTGCCACATCAACATCTATTTCCTTCCTCTGGGTAGAAGAATCTATTTCTTGCTTCTTGGCTTCCATGTTTCCAACGTAGTTTCCAAACTTAGATTTCTGCAGCACACGATATTCTAGGAGAGCGACAATCTTGTTCAGGGCTGAAGGAGTAACATTCCTATACTCAGGAAAGAGTTGAAGATGGTTCCACAAAGATGGAAGCAGCTTCTTGAACTCTCTGTCACGAACTGAATCATCAACCACTCTTCTGCCTTTCCCTAGAAGGTACATGAAGCGTCCACTATCTGCTTCAATTCCTTTGATTGTCTTAAAAAGCTGATTGTAGTAACTGCCATCATCATCTTGAAATTGCCGTTTTGCCGGAAACATCACGGATGTACTTTCCAGCGTACTGACATTCTTTTCAATAGGCTCACCGGCAAGCAGTTGGCTTTGATTGGGGAAGGCACCGGGTATTCCATAGCGACCGGCTTTGGACTGAAGTGATTCACATCCCTGTTTTGTGCTTATAACAACAAGGTAACACAAACAACGCGAAATTGCAGTGTACAAGAGCTCTCTTGTTTTCACTTCAACACCATAAGGAGGATCGTACAGAATCACGACCTTTGATTCAAGTCCTTTGAACCGTCTTATGCTCTCAACAACAACTTTGTTGTTGTCACCTTTGGTGTAAAGTTCCTCTGCATTCTGGCAAAAAATCCCGGCTCTTTCAAGATATGGAACAAGCTCTTCTCTAGTTGCTATATCTTTCACGAGAACACAGATGTCTTTGTCCTCCACATCATTTCTCTTCAAGTATTCAACGTGTTTCACAACGGACTGTACTCGATTTGTGTCCCCTGTCTCCTCGCTCTCTAAGGAGTCATCCGAATCCCACTCGATTTCCAATCCAACCTCCCGGTGGTAGACTCCCACAGTGTGTGACGTCTTCAAAAGTGGCTTAAAATACTTGTTCACTTGTAAAAACACTTTCTCGGTGTTTCTTAGAATCCGATGTAACCTATGACTGTTTTTCAGCTCATCTACAGGCAAAGTTTTCTCTTTTGACAAATGAAGATGCTGATTTGAATCGTAAAACACCCAGAAGTACCTTGGGTTGAAGTCGTCATCCTCAACAACTGCGTGGCCAGAAGAACTTTTGTGCATCATTTTGAGAAGACTTGGCCACTGGGCATGGTACAAGTCTTGGCCCTCATCCACAAAAACATGATCATAGCTGTGTTTGAAAGCCGAGGATGTATCCCGCTGCAGTTTCTCCAATGCCATTGCAACACCTTGCTCTCCATCTTCTTTTCTAAATGAACCATTGATGTCCTTCAGAATTTTATCAAACGTCTTGACATCGACAACGGAACAGGGCTTTTCGCCTTGGTCTTGCTCTTGACTATCGTAAACGACCTTCAGTGCGTACTCAATCGTTCGACTGATCTTTAGCGACAAAGGCTTGTTGTAGCACACAACCAGAATTTTCTGATCCAGGGCGTCAGAAATAATATCCTTGGCTAAAAGGATCACTCTCTCAATGAGAAGAGAGGTCTTTCCGCTCCCTGCTGGTCCAACAACCCACCTATCTGGACTGGAGTCAAGATGTACCTTTAACTGCTCTTTGGTGTTGATTTTGAGAGCGTTGAAAGAGCCATCAATGCTTTGACGGGAGGCAAAGCAACGACTGATGAGGACCAAACCAACAAATCTGCAATTTTAAGACAAAAACAGTAACTTCATTTGTTTGATGTTTTCATTATAACAGTGAAAACGTGTCAAGAACAAAACTGAAGTTAACTACATTCATCAAATTGGCTCTCTCCAAAAAACTCAAACTGTGACTGATCAAAAGTAGCTAAGTTTCTACAACATGAATACATAAAATTGTGGTCCACAATTGAACTAATAAAACGAAAAAATAAACAATAAAACGGAAACGGAAGTTGCCCCTTCGTGGTATGCTTTAAATGAAAACACTAGGTTATTACACACAATTATTTGCGCGTTCAACGATAACATACTGGTAGGCAGAAATAATTGATGGTGCTCTCAACATGACTGGCAGACAATGTTGCCTTGGCAAATTCCTCATTAGCCTCCGTCCAGGATGAGGCTTATTTATTTCATACATGTTTACGGGGAGGGGATGGGGTAATATACAGAGAAACCTGTAAATTTGCGATAAGAATGCACCCCAAAAAGTCTGGTTTTATTGTTTTAGTTGTGCTCAATAGGAAAAGGGGAAGGGGACGTGGTCAATTTCTTGCTTAAGAATGGGGAATTATAGCAGGGGTAGCTTGAGTGAGAGCTTATATTAATTATCTGGTAGAGAAATTACGCCATTCGAAGGAAAACAAAACAATGAAGTCTTTTGGCAGCATTCATTGGGATTAAGACTCAAAGACAACAAATTTCGGTAAAGGAAGCTCACCGTGTGACCAGCAAGTTGAACAACTCTTCCTTTTGACCATGGTCCGATCTTGCAATGCTCCTGTCCCACCAACGCGCAAATGCTTCTACGCTGGCACAGTCTTCTTGGAATATGCCATCTGCATGTGTACTGACAGAGGAATCAGGGCGTGGACAGTTAGGCATTACAACAAAACCTGGGAATCTAGAAAAAAGCTTATCAACGACTGTTTTGCTGATCTCGTGTTTTGGGATTCCCACCTCTTCGAGGTAAAATTTCATAGCGTCACGATCTTTGTCTATTTGTTTCTGTGCCTTTGCATACGTTTTGGCAGTCTTTACAGAAGCCTTCACCTGTAAAAACACAAAACCAACCTGGCGATGGACAAGAACAAAGTCGTGCTCTCCTATGTTCCATTTCTTAGAAGACACGAAATTAGACTTCACCTCAGAAATCCTTTCCTTGAAATTGTAAGAATGCACCACAAACATTGGCTCATTCCTTTGTTCTCCAAATGACTTTAATAGATCAAAGACAATTTTCTCTGCCCTTTCACCCTCATTTCCTTGTTTATGTAGTTCTTCTGGTATCATGTGCGTAGTCATTGGATTCCTCCAGTCTGGATATTCATCATCCAAGCTTTTTTTAATCTCACTGTCCCACTCTCTCTTGCCACCATCGGCCAGATCCCTCTGCCCGCGGCTGACAACGTGGCCAATCATCTTCAACTGTTGGTATTAACTAAAGAAAAAAGACAGCTACCATTAAGTTAGTCTGTTCAAGATTCCAGACTGATTCTTGGTGACAGTAGAATGAGCAGATAGATGCATGGGCGTGTCAATCATTCTTAATTTTGGCCAGTATGTCTGACTTAAAGCCAGTCCTTATTCATAGGGATGGAGGCATGGAGGCCTGAAGGTTAAGGCACTGCACTCTAGGTCCACACCCTGGCCGGGGTCATTGAATTCCATTCTTATGCAAGACTCTTTACCCAGTAAGCTTGTCTGTCCTTATCTATTACTTGAAAACATTGCCTCCCTAACCCCCCCCCCCCCCCCACCCCCACCCCTCACTAGAGGGATCTCATTTTCCAATTTAAACAATTGGAAAGAAGAAGCCTGAAAAAATCAGGGCTTCAACCGGATCTGATCCCGTGACCTCCACGTGTACAAATACCGGTGCTGTGCTCTAGCAACTGAGCTATGAAGCCACACATTGGGAGTGAGGTCAATTTATTGTGTTCATATCTCCCGTGAGTGAAATGATGTGAAGTGTAAAATGAAATAATTCATATTTGAACTGCAGTTGTAGATGAAAGGCTTCTTCTTTCCAATTGCTTAAACTGGAAAATTTACTGCAATGATCATTCTTCACTTTTATCTACCACCGCAGTTCAAATGTTAATTATTTCATATTATTATATAGACAGGAGTGTTTTACTGGGAACTAAACCATTCGTAGATTCCATATGCCACTTCATCCGGGACCCGAGTGGCATATTTTTCGTATGTCACCTTTGTGAGTGTCATATCGTTCAATGACGTCACGATTCCCGCCTTTTGCTTTTGTTTGTCTCTTAAATTGTACTTAAATTCGTTGGTGTATGATCGAAACATCTTCGGGTCTTCCTCGAAAGTCTTCGGCAATCTTCGGCAATCTTCGGGAATCGTCGGAAATCTTCGGAAAATGTTCGGGAACGTTCGTCTGGCCTTCGGAACAATTTTGGAAAATCTTCGGAAATCTTCGGAAGGTGGTCGGAAATCTTCGGAAAATCATCAAAAACGCCGTCATCAGCATGTCTATATAATAAAAAGAACATTACACGGCTGCTTGAAGATATGAATTTTATTTTCTCGTGGCAAAAACAATATTTTACTCACTCACTGCGCTCGTTCGTAAAATATTGTTTTGCCACTCGAAAATAAAATTCATATCTTCGCGCCACCGTGTAATATCCTCTATATATGTACTTCACATCATTTCACCCCTCACGGGAAGATATGAACTCATTAAAGGAGGTCACAGGTTCGAATCCCATTGAAGCCCTCATTTTTTCAGGCATCTTCTTTTTATTGCTTAAATTAGAAAATTAATTACTGCCATGATCATTCTTCACTTTCATCTACCACCACAGTTCAAATATGAATTATTTCATATATTCCTCACATGAATGGATTTTGCTCAAAATTTGCAAAATCCATGCTGTTATTATGCTACAAAATTTACTTACAATATAATATAATGTCAGTTCTTTATGTTTAATTTATCAGAGATCAGATTCTGATGTAAATTAGGATCATGTGTATTTTGTGCACCCCTCGACTGATATATTGGTCGACATATCGACCGACACTCTACCGATATATTGGTCGACATATTGGCCGAGTGTCGACCGATATATCGATCGACATGTTGGTCAACACTCGGCCGATATATCGACCGAGATATGTCAGACAACATATCAACCGATGTATCAACCGAGATATATCGCCGAGTGATGGTCGACATATCGACTGACTATCGGCAGATATCGCAGTCGATATAGTGGCCGACACTCAGCCGATACGTTAACCATTGATTGTCGGCGGAGCATCGGTCGACTGTCAGTGGTATATTGGTTGACTGTCTTATAATATAAGGCAAAAGCTTAAGCGAAGCTTAGGAAGATGTTCCCATTATTTCACATTTCGAAAGCATGCGTTTAACAGCTGATGGTGAGATGAGGTTTGGAACACTCTTATGCAGGGCCGCGGTAGCCAGAAAAAAATTATGACTGAGTCAATGTCCACGGTTTAATTACTTTCCTAGGTATATTTAGGATGTTCATGATGACTATAAAGAACAAAAACAAATTAAAGTGATGATTGAGGCAAGTACCATGGTTTGTCAGGGCAAGTAGCAGTGAAGTATCAGCGGAATGTCGGTAGCCTATCAATCGACATGTCGGCCGACAATCGGACAACTACTCTCAGTCGACATATCGACCAATATATCGGTCGAGTGTCAGCTGACAATTTATCAACCGATGCTCGACCGCTATGGTCGGTTGATATGTGACCGACACATCTCAGTCGACATATCAACCGACACTCGACCAATATGTCGATCGATACATCGGTCAAGAGTCAGTCGATATGTCGACCGATGTATCAGTCGAGGGGTGCACAAAGTACACATGATCCGTAAATTAAATAAACTAAATAATCTATATCTAACTTATATTGTGCATACATACATACATACATACATACTTCATTTACTCCAGAATCAAAACTACATTTACAATTAAAAACTAAAAAATAAGGGAGGGAAAGAGGCTTCTAGAGAAGGAAGTTGAGAAGTTATCCCTACATGTCAACTCCCTTAAAACTAAATCAACATGAAAATTAAAATTAGATCCTTGATCAAAATTAGCTATTTAAGTACAAATTATGTGAGAATGCTGAAGGTTTTCAGCTTCCCTTATGTCTCATAGTAATTCATTCCATAATTTACAAAATTCCTAAATAAAACTGAGTTTAAATAACAATTAATTAAAAGCTGATTTCCAGTCCGTACCGCGCAGATCGATGTTATTCGTTACGAACTGCTTACCTTATCTTCGAGGCGCATTTAAATTCTTTCTCCAATAGTTTCCTTGAGTTTTACAGCTTTGAAGTTTTTTCATCAAGTGATATCAGAAAGAATGAAGCATAAAGCTTCGCATCGGAAAATGGCGGTTGAGATAAAACTTTTAATTTACTTCATGTAAGTAGATGCGAAATGCTACATTTTGTGACGTCTTACATGAAACAAAACAGAGTTCGTAAACAAACTCTCGAGACTGCGCAGAACGGACTGGAAAATATCATCTTTAAGTCTTGCTGGTTTGACATACAGTTTCTACTGATGATTTACTCTGGCAGACTGAGTTGTAATGAAATCAAAAAAGCGTTCAAGTTTTAAATGATAAAACCAAGAACTACTTTTTGTAGTATTCAACTAAAGATAAATAAGTTCTACAGTCGGAAAGAATATCAGTCTTTGTAGGACATATCTCCTTTGCGTTAATTTATGGGTGGTAATTATGTTCTGACTATTATTTTCTAAACTCAGTCAAACTCAGTTCACTGGTTTGTGTATTGAACATTTCTACAATACTCAATGAATTCACTTTCCAATGAACTGACAGGTCGGCTAGTTGGTTGAAATATACTCAGCAATTTGCACTTTGGACTGTATGTCTCAGTACATCTCTGCTCTTTCTTTTCCAAAGTTTTTCAAAAATAGAACAATTTTCTCTTTCTTTCTAATGTTAATTATGGCAACACTTGTGACTAAGTTTTGGAGAATCCAAAAAAAAATATTGTGCATTTACATTGCGTGGTACATTTTTACCATGGTTCATATTCACATCTGATTCTCCTATAACTTTTTTTCCCAAAACTTGATAGAGACAATTAAGGAAAATGTTTTCTATTCCTTGAATGAAGTATTAAGTTAATATAGTTTTTACATTGCATCCAATGTCTACCAATTAGAAGATGCGGAAAATTCTTACCGAGTGATAATGGAACGAGACAGGTTCAGACAAATGGTATGTGAATCATAATTTGTTTTTTGCGTTCGAAATAACAACAAGCCCTTTTTTAGCAGCAAAAAATGATGCCTTTTGAAAACGATACATGTTAACGTGTTCCTTATTCCCGAAAGTTTCCTTGCAGAAAGATCTGTTGAAAACAGTAAGTTGTTGCATACACCGAACAAACGCCAGTGCTTTATTACATGTAAGCCCTAGGTGGGCAGATACATAATATTGGCCTCTCAAAATAATTAAGACGAAATCCGATAGAAGATGGAGCAATTTCAGGTTTTAGTGGACAAAAATCTGTACCAGAGTAATTTTAAATATTTTACAGTCATTTTTACATTTTTTTAAAGCTAAATACATAAATAATTGCCTGAAATAACTCCGAAAAATAATTTCCCACGGGAACGAGAGAAAATAAATTTCAAAGTTCAGTGATTTTGTGGAAACACAGGCAAAATTCCATCATCAATTTCATTTCACCAAAACTTTTAAGCGTTTCATACGAACTTCAACATTCGTTTTCGACGTTTGGTGTTGCTAGAAATGAATTGTTTTGAGAAGATAATTAAAAGAGCCCTACTGAAGTTTGCAATACAATGTAAATAATCTTGGTACAAGATTTTTGTCCACTTGTTACTCCAACGTCTGGCGGATTCCGTCTTAATAGCATTCTTCCGTACGTGTGGAATCATGCAATCCAGGAAACTTAGCCACGTTATCGTACTTAGTCATTTCACTCAGTTCAGCCAACTTTGCCTTTTAAAATATGATATAAAGCAAGTCTAGATACCTTATTTATGTATCAGTCCATAAACGAGTCCCAAACAAGACCGGAAACCAGGTCCACCAGCCATTTGAATAATTCACTAGTGCTTCCGCTAGCTTGCTCGGTTACCAAGTACCAAGGCCTGGTAGGCAAGCCAAATGTAGCAATATTCAATATTGCTATATTTATTCAATTCAATCCTTATTCATTCAATTTAATTTTCATATTTATTCAATTTAATCCTCGTTTATTCAATTCAATTGCTATAGTCATTCTATTCAATCCTTATTCATTTAATTCAATTTTCAGATCCATTCAATTTAATTTTTGTATTCTTTTGATTCAGTTTCAATATTGGTTCAATTTAATTTCTGTATATTTATTCAATTCAATTTCTATAATCATTCAATTCAATTTTCATATTCATTCAATTCAATCCGTCTTTATTCATTCAATGTTCACACTCATTGATTCAATTTGGGGGTTTGGGTCAAGGGGAAATTTGAGCGGGGAGCTAAGATGGCGGACGAAGATTCATAAGTGAAGAGTTTCTTTGAGCATGAGGACCGAGGAAATTCTGAGTCAAGATTCATTTGCTAGCAGTACGTGAACGCCACATATCTGAGGTTTTAACTCAGATCTCTTAGATCTCTTAGAGAGAACGGTAAGATTACTAAGTCAGTTGGCGAACATACTAGTTACCGACGAAACTGATGTAAAGAATGGTGTTTTCTGAATTACTTGAGAATTTCCTCCAACACTTTGGAAACAATATATCAAGGCAATCGCGAGTAACAAATGTCCCTTGTCAAACAGTAAAGAATGCACGCCCAGATAGGCCATCGGTAGATATTCCGCCCGAGGTACTAAAGGATTTACAAAGGCCAGGCTTTACGTGAGAAATAATGTGCCGATTTCGGGGCGTTGACAAAACGCGGACCGGATCGGATCGGATCGGATTGACAAAACCCGGACCTGATCGGACCGGATTAACAAAGCCTGGATCGGATTGCGTCCGATTGACAAAACCCGGACTGGATCCAAAAAAAAATCGGATCACTATAAATTTCTGTCAAAGTAGTCACTTAACATTTCATGATCAAGTTTTAGCCTAGAAATATGACGGCCTTTATTCGCAGCTCAGGGAAGCAAAGTTGTAATGGTTCTTTTTCGTATAAGATACTCCACAGGCGCCCCAAGCTCACGACACTAAAGGTATAGTTGTTTCGCGTAGACAGGCATAAAAAAAGCTACAGAAAACAGACGAGGTAAGTTTACATACTTTATGTTTTTGAAAACTATACATAAAAATGCCGTAAGAAACACATTTGTGGCCTTCCACACTGTACATAGTTTTTTTAATTTATTTTAAAAACATTATGGTTAATTACTTACCCATTATTGTAAATAGTTTCCGAAAATGCTTTTGAGGAGCAATTATTAAAGATTATCGTTATCATAAGAAACGTTTTGATCAAACGCTATGGCGGACTCCATACACTGTTTTTATAGAGCGCTCAAAATCGACGGTCGGAAAAAGGCTGGGCGGTGAAACGGGGAGTCCGCTCTTGGTCCAATGTGTGATACGGAGAAGGACTGGCACGAGCGCTCCTTCGACACTCCCGGTGGCCAAAAATCTCCTCTCGACGAACCGGAAATGAAATTTTTTTTCTTCCTTTTTAACCCACCTGTAACGTATTAAAAAGGCCTTTTTGATATGTTTGGCCCACTACTGAATACTATTTTGTCTGTTAGAATATCACTTAAAGGGGGACAATTTCGAAGATTCTTGACGTTTAAATCAGGTTTTTAATGCCAGATATAGTCATCTGATATGGATACAAGTTAAAACGCGTGTTTTAACATGTTTATTTAAAGGGAAAAAAAACCAAAATAATTCATGCAAAATGCTCCTCGTTCTCGGCTCCCACCTACCCCCCTCATGGGGTAGAGTTAACGGGAGAAAAGTCCACCCGCACGAGGAGCCTCCAACATCTCTTCGATGCAACTAACTTTAAGTAAGAGGTGAAAAGCTCTTTGCCTCCCTTGTGGGAGGCATTTCTTAGACTCGCACGAGGCGTAACCTCGTTTTGGTGCTAAGCTTGTTTTCGTCCTATAACGCCATGCAATTACTGTTTTCATTTGTTATCTTGACAGACGTGTTAAACTTGTGATTTTCTTCACACCTATTAGCTTGACAGTAGCTACAGCTTGAATGACCTTAAAAACTTTCTCTTAAGCATTTTCGTGGTAATCTGCTCAAATTTGAGTGAAAAAAAAAACAGTGTCGAATGTAGGAATGTCCCGCTTATCATGACCAAGTTGTGTTTCACTTCTTCTTTCATGAGAACTCCACTTTACTCCAGTCTAAAGATCGATAGCTTTATCATAACATAACAACAAATTTGCTAGATATATTATTTGGATATAGTAATAACACTTTGCGAGTTTGAGTTTCCTCTGAATTGCAAGGAACAACGTGATGTTTCACCAAGGGACAAATACGATACCAGAGAGAAGAGCTTTCTTGCATAGACTTTATTCATAAGTCGAAAGCTTACGCGTACAACTAGCGCGAGATCTTACTCATTCACAGCTCGTAATGTCCTGTTTTGATCCCTGAAAAACTCACCTTTTCCCATTGCCTCGGAACAAAAAAATGCGGCAAAAAAGCTGTTGATTTACATAGAAGGGAGTTCCGTGTAATTTCTGTAGAAATCTAAGTTCGAGTGTAAGTAAGTGGAATCTCCTTGCTAGGAAGCGCTCTTTTCACTGCCTTACGTATAAGCATCTACATACTTCTTTCTCCGCCATCTTCGATTGAGGTTCCACGTGACCATTTTGGCGGGAAATTTATGGCGATCCGATTTTTTTTCGGATCCGGTCCGGGTTTTGTCAATCGGACGCAATCCGATCCAGGTTTTGTTAATCCGGTCCGATCCGTCCGATCCGGTCCGATCCGGTCCGGATTTTGTCAATCCGATCCGATCCGGTCCGGTCCAGGTTTTGTAAACGCCCCCGATTTCGTTTATTTGACCTAGAACATTTATCCGTCTTCAGCACCATGACAGAATAAGACAGTAGTATTCACGACTTCATAGTACGTCATGGTTCATCAGTAGTGTAGAGCAGTGGGTTACACTGTACAAAGGAGCAGTAAAGGAGAGCTTGAACTGGATAGACTCCAAGGCACACAGAGCTTTGAGGTGGGGTGCTTTAGCATCTCTTTGAAAGTGATACTAAAGAATACTAAAATGATATAGAAAGATATGTGTTATGATGGTTGCAGTCCGTGGTGAGGGTCGGAGTAGTTTTATTGCTTGGTCATCGACAAGGAACCAGAGAATCGAAAGGCTTTGGAGGGATATTTTCAGATGTATTTGCCATGTATTTTACTACACATTTTGAGTGATGGAACAAATTGGGCTTTTAGATATAGAAAATCATTTAAGAAGAACAAACTGTGCCTTATTTGAATGGATGGTCTCTTTGAATGACCATCCTGTTCAAACCGAGCACAACTGGTCCCCGAATCAGATGTGGTGGAATGGAATGATGAACCCATGCAATCCACTTGCAATTGGTAACCTTGATGATGACCCTGAAGACTTGCATTTTATGGTGAGGATCCTGAAGGACAGACACCTCTTTAAGAATCTGACAACAACGTTGAGGTGCTCCCTGTTCAGCTATCAAACATCAATAATTATGAACTCACAACTCATATATCTATAAACTCTGTTGATCCTTTGCAAGAGACTTCTAGTTTTGGTATAGACATTTATACTGAGTGTCTCCAGATTGAAGTGCAGAAATTAGGGCAATATCACTTGTAATAATATTGGTAAATCCATAGCAAATTCGCTTCCCATTGTAACATATCAGTGGTTTACCAGGAGGGGGGGTGGGGGGTTATTCTCAGATTTTGTTCTTTAACAATGCCCCATTACATGTATGTCTTGGTTAGTGGGCCAAAACCCTGGAGGGGCAACTAAGGGGTGCCAAGTACTTCCAGATCCAGACATGGTTGAAGGCTGGGTCTTTGCACCTAATACCTCCCCTCAATAAAAGTGAAAATTAAATGCTCAGGAAAACTAGTAAATAGTAGTCCCATGGCCATTGATAAAGGAGGTAAGATTATCTCTCATCCTCTAAAAACAGATGATTTATTCACCTTAGGAATATTTCAGTCACATGTATTTGAGAGTGGTGTACAATGTACAATTTCTTGCTAGATGTTCATGCACAAACTTCGTAATTTACAACAGGAACATTTTCCAGTCACAAGGCAATATCCTCATCAACAAGTTCTCATCCATACGGCAACCCTTTTTCAAATTTCAACAAGCACTGACCGTTTCTGTAAACTAAAAGGTAGTTTCTGTTACTAAACTGCGATAATTCCTCTACTCTGCAAATCTGAAATGTCCCTTAATCGCCATAGACATGATAATAAAATAACTCTCATTTCTGGAATCATCTTCTTTCTTCAAAAATTTACCATAACATGAGCACGATTTCATTTAACATAATGCCAAAATATACATTTTTGGTGCAACTACAGAATTGCAGAGTAGAGGAATTATCGCAGTTTAGTAACAGAAACTACCTTTTAGTTTACAGAAACGGTCAGTGCTTGTTGAAATTTGAAAAAGGGTTGCCGTATGGATGAGAACTTGTTGATGAGGATATTGCCTTGTGACTGGAAAATGTTCCTGTTGTAAATTACGAAGTTTGTGCATGAACATCTAGCTAGAAATTGTACATTGTACACCACTCTCAAATACATGTGACTGAAATATTCCTATGGTGAATAAATCATCTGTTTTTAGAGGATGAGAGATAATCTTACCTCCTTTATCAATGGCCATGGGACTACTATTTACTAGTTTTCCTGAGCATTTAATTTTCACTTTTATTGAGGGGAGGTATTAGGTGCAAAGACCCAGCCTTCAACCATGTCTGGATCTGGAAGTACTTGGCACCCCTTAGTTGCCCCTCCAGGGTTTTGGCCCACTAACCAAGACATACATGTAATGGGGCATTGTTAAAGAACAAAATCTGAGAATAACCCCCCACCCCCCCTCCCTGGTAAACCACTGATATGTTACAATGGGAAGCGAATTTGCTATGGATTTACCAATATTATTACAAGTGATATTGCCCTAATTTCTGCACTTCAATCTGGAGACACTCAGTATAAATGTCTATACCAAAACTAGAAGTCTCTTGCAAAGGATCAACAGAGTTTATAGATATATGAGTTGTGAGTTCATAATTATTGATGTTTGATAGCTGAACAGGGAGCACCTCAACGTTGTTGTCAGATTCTTAAAGAGGTGTCTGTCCTTCAGGATCCTCACCATAAAATGCAAGTCTTCAGGGTCATCATCAAGGTTACCAATTGCAAGTGGATTGCATGGGTTCATCATTCCATTCCACCACATCTGATTCGGGGACCAGTTGTGCTCGGTTTGAACAGGATGGTCATTCAAAGAGACCATCCATTCAAATAAGGCACAGTTTGTTCTTCTTAAATGATTTTCTATATCTAAAAGCCCAATTTGTTCCATCACTCAAAATGTGTAGTAAAATACATGGCAAATACATCTGAAAATATCCCTCCAAAGCCTTTCGATTCTCTGGTTCCTTGTCGATGACCAAGCAATAAAACTACTCCGACCCTCACCACGGACTGCAACCATCATAACACATATCTTTCTATATCATTTTAGTATTCTTTAGTATCACTTTCAAAGAGATGCTAAAGCACCCCACCTCAAAGCTCTGTGTGCCTTGGAGTCTATCCAGTTCAAGCTCTCCTTTACTGCTCCTTTGTACAGTGTAACCCACTGCTCTACACTACTGATGAACCATGACGTACTATGAAGTCGTGAATACTACTGTCTTATTCTGTCATGGTGCTGAAGACGGATAAATGTTCTAGGTCAAATAAACGAAATCGGGGGCGTTTACAAAACCTGGACCGGACCGGATCGGATCGGATTGACAAAATCCGGACCGGATCGGACCGGATCGGACGGATCGGACCGGATTAACAAAACCTGGATCGGATTGCGTCCGATTGACAAAACCCGGACCGGATCCGAAAAAAAATCGGATCGCCATAAATTTCCCGCCAAAATGGTCACGTGGAACCTCAATCGAAGATGGCGGAGAAAGAAGTATGTAGATGCTTATACGTAAGGCAGTGAAAAGAGCGCTTCCTAGCAAGGAGATTCCACTTACTTACACTCGAACTTAGATTTCTACAGAAATTACACGGAACTCCCTTCTATGTAAATCAACAGCTTTTTTGCCGCATTTTTTTGTTCCGAGGCAATGGGAAAAGGTGAGTTTTTCAGGGATCAAAACAGGACATTACGAGCTGTGAATGAGTAAGATCTCGCGCTAGTTGTACGCGTAAGCTTTCGACTTATGAATAAAGTCTATGCAAGAAAGCTCTTCTCTCTGGTATCGTATTTGTCCCTTGGTGAAACATCACGTTGTTCCTTGCAATTCAGAGGAAACTCAAACTCGCAAAGTGTTATTACTATATCCAAATAATATATCTAGCAAATTTGTTGTTATGTTATGATAAAGCTATCGATCTTTAGACTGGAGTAAAGTGGAGTTCTCATGAAAGAAGAAGTGAAACACAACTTGGTCATGATAAGCGGGACATTCCTACATTCGACACTGTTTTTTTTTTCACTCAAATTTGAGCAGATTACCACGAAAATGCTTAAGAGAAAGTTTTTAAGGTCATTCAAGCTGTAGCTACTGTCAAGCTAATAGGTGTGAAGAAAATCACAAGTTTAACACGTCTGTCAAGATAACAAATGAAAACAGTAATTGCATGGCGTTATAGGACGAAAACAAGCTTAGCACCAAAACGAGGTTACGCCTCGTGCGAGTCTAAGAAATGCCTCCCACAAGGGAGGCAAAGAGCTTTTCACCTCTTACTTAAAGTTAGTTGCATCGAAGAGATGTTGGAGGCTCCTCGTGCGGGTGGACTTTTCTCCCGTTAACTCTACCCCATGAGGGGGGTAGGTGGGAGCCGAGAACGAGGAGCATTTTGCATGAATTATTTTGGTTTTTTTTCCCTTTAAATAAACATGTTAAAACACGCGTTTTAACTTGTATCCATATCAGATGACTATATCTGGCATTAAAAACCTGATTTAAACGTCAAGAATCTTCGAAATTGTCCCCCTTTAAGTGATATTCTAACAGACAAAATAGTATTCAGTAGTGGGCCAAACATATCAAAAAGGCCTTTTTAATACGTTACAGGTGGGTTAAAAAGGAAGAAAAAAAATTTCATTTCCGGTTCGTCGAGAGGAGATTTTTGGCCACCGGGAGTGTCGAAGGAGCGCTCGTGCCAGTCCTTCTCCGTATCACACATTGGACCAAGAGCGGACTCCCCGTTTCACCGCCCAGCCTTTTTCCGACCGTCGATTTTGAGCGTTCTATAAAAACAGTGTATGGAGTCCGCCATAGCGTTTGATCAAAACGTTTCTTATGATAACGATAATCTTTAATAATTGCTCCTCAAAAGCATTTTCGGAAACTATTTACAATAATGGGTAAGTAATTAACCATAATGTTTTTAAAATAAATTAAAAAAACTATGTACAGTGTGGAAGGCCACAAATGTGTTTCTTACGGCATTTTTATGTATAGTTTTCAAAAACATAAAGTATGTAAACTTACCTCGTCTGTTTTCTGTAGCTTTTTTTATGCCTGTCTACGCGAAACAACTATACCTTTAGTGTCGTGAGCTTGGGGCGCCTGTGGAGTATCTTATACGAAAAAGAACCATTACAACTTTGCTTCCCTGAGCTGCGAATAAAGGCCGTCATATTTCTAGGCTAAAACTTGATCATGAAATGTTAAGTGACTACTTTGACAGAAATTTATAGTGATCCGATTTTTTTTTGGATCCAGTCCGGGTTTTGTCAATCGGACGCAATCCGATCCAGGCTTTGTTAATCCGGTCCGATCAGGTCCGGGTTTTGTCAATCCGATCCGATCCGATCCGGTCCGCGTTTTGTCAACGCCCCGAAATCGGCACATTATTTCTCACGTAAAGCCTGGCCTTTGTAAATCCTTTAGTACCTCGGGCGGAATATCTACCGATGGCCTATCTGGGCGTGCATTCTTTACTGTTTGACAAGGGACATTTGTTACTCGCGATTGCCTTGATATATTGTTTCCAAAGTGTTGGAGGAAATTCTCAAGTAATTCAGAAAACACCATTCTTTACATCAGTTTCGTCGGTAACTAGTATGTTCGCCAACTGACTTAGTAATCTTACCGTTCTCTCTAAGAGATCTAAGAGATCTGAGTTAAAACCTCAGATATGTGGCGTTCACGTACTGCTAGCAAATGAATCTTGACTCAGAATTTCCTCGGTCCTCATGCTCAAAGAAACTCTTCACTTATGAATCTTCGTCCGCCATCTTAGCTCCCCGCTCAAATTTCCCCCTTGACCCAAACCCCCAAATTGAATCAATGAGTGTGAACATTGAATGAATAAAGACGGATTGAATTGAATGAATATGAAAATTGAATTGAATGATTATAGAAATTGAATTGAATAAATATACAGAAATTAAATTGAACCAATATTGAAACTGAATCAAAAGAATACAAAAATTAAATTGAATGGATCTGAAAATTGAATTAAATGAATAAGGATTGAATAGAATGACTATAGCAATTGAATTGAATAAACGAGGATTAAATTGAATAAATATGAAAATTAAATTGAATGAATAAGGATTGAATTGAATAAATATAGCAATATTGAATATTGCTACATTTGGCTTGCCTACCAGGCCTTGGTACTTGGTAACCGAGCAAGCTAGCGGAAGCACTAGTGAATTATTCAAATGGCTGGTGGACCTGGTTTTCCGGTCTTGTTTGGGACTCGTTTATGGACTGATACATAAATAAGGTATCTAGACTTGCTTTATATCATATTTTAAAAGGCAAAGTTGGCTGAACTGAGTGAAATGACTAAGTACGATAACGTGGCTAAGTTTCCTGGATTGCATGATTCCACACGTACGGAAGAATGCTATTAAGACGGAATCCGCCAGACGTTGGAGTAACAAGTGGACAAAAATCTTGTACCAAGATTATTTACATTGTATTGCAAACTTCAGTAGGCTCTTTTAATTATCTTCTCAAAACAATTCATTTCTAGCAACACCAAACGTCGAAAACGAATGTTGAAGTTCGTATGAAACGCTTAAAAGTTTTGGTGAAATGAAATTGATGATGGAATTTTGCCTGTGTTTCCACAAAATCACTGAACTTTGAAATTTATTTTCTCTCGTTCCCGTGGGAAATTATTTTTCGGAGTTATTTCAGGCAATTATTTATGTATTTAGCTTTAAAAAAATGTAAAAATGACTGTAAATATTTAAAATTACTCTGGTACAGATTTTTGTCCACTAAAACCTGAAATTGCTCCATCTTCTATCGATTTGCGTCTAATTATTTTGAGAGGCCAATATTATGTATCTGCCCACCTAGGGCTTACATGTAATAAAGCACTGGCGTTTGTTCGGTGTATGCAACAACTTACTGTTTTCAACAGATCTTTCTGCAAGGAAACTTTCGGGAATAAGGAACACGTTAACATGTATCGTTTTCAAAGGCATCATTTTTTGCTGCTAAAAAAGGGCTTGTTGTTATTTCGAACGCAAAAAACAAATTATGATTCACATACCATTGTCTGAACCTGTCTCGTTCCATTATCACTCGGTAAGAATTTTCCGCATCTTCTAATTGGTAGACATTGGATGCAATGTAAAACTATATTAACTTAATACTTCATTCAAGGAATAGAAAACATTTTCCTTAATTGTCTCTATCAAGTTTTGGGAAAAAAAGTTATAGGAGAATCAGATGTGAATATGAACCATGGTAAAAATGTACCACGCAATGTAAATGCACAATATTTTTTTTTGGATTCTCCAAAACTAGTCACAAGTGTTGCCATAATAACATTAGAAAGAAAGAGAAAATTGTTCTATTTTTGAAAAACTTTGGAAAAGAAAGAGCAGAGATGTACTGAGACATACAGTCCAAAGTGCAAATTGCTGAGTATATTTCAACCAACTAGCCGACCTGTCAGTTCATTGGAAAGTGAATTCATTGAGTATTGTAGAAATTTCAATACACAAACCAGTGAACTGAGTTTGACTGAGTTTAGAAAATAATAGTCAGAACATAATTACCACCCATAAATTAACGCAAAGGAGATATGTCCTACCAAAGACTGATATTCTTTCCGACTGTAGAACTTATTTATCTTTAGTTGAATACTACAAAAAGTAGTTCTTGGTTTTATCATTTAAAACTTGACACGCTTTTTTGATTTCATTACAACTCAGTCTGCCAGAGTAAATCATCAGTAGAAACTGTATGTCAAACCAGCAAGACTTAAGATGATATTTTCCAGTCCGTTCTGCGCAGTCTCGAGAGTTTGTTTACGAACTCTGTTTTGTTTCATGTAAGACGTCACAAAATGTAGCATTTCGCATCTACTTACATGAAGTAAATTAAAGTTTTATCTCAACCGCCATTTTCCGATGCGAAGCTTTATGCTTCATTCTTTCTGATATCACTTGATGAAAAAACTTCAAAGCTGTAAAACTCAAGGAAAACTATTGGAGAAAGAATTTAAATGCGCCTCGAAGATAAGGTAAGCAGTTCGTAACGAATAACATCGATCTGCGCGGTACGGACTGGAAAATCAGCTTTTAATTAATTGTTATTTAAACTCAGTTTTATTTAGGAATTTTGTAAATTATGGAATGAATTACTATGAGACATAAGGGAAGCTGAAAACCGTCAGCATTCTCACATAATTTGTACTTAAATAGCTAATTTTGATCAAGGATCTAATTTTAATTTCATGTTGATTTAGTTTTAAGGGAGTTGACATGTAGGGATAACTTCTCAACTTCTTCTCTAGAAGCCTCTTTCCCTCCCTTATTTTTTAGTTTTTAATTGTAAATGTAGTTTTGATTCTGGAGTAAATGAAGTATGTATGTATGTATGTATGTATGCACAATATAAGTTAGATATAGATTATTTAGTTTATTTAATTTACGGATCATGTGTACTTTGTGCACCCCTCGACTGATACATCGGTCGACATATCGACTGACTCTTGACGATGTATCGATCGACATATTGGTCGAGTGTCGGTTGATATGTCGACTGAGATGTGTCGGTCACATATCAACCCGACCATAGCGGTCGAGCATCGGTTGATAAATTGTCAGCTGACACTCGACCGATTATTGGTCGATATGTCGACTGAGAGTAGTTGTCCGATTGTCGGCCGACATGTCGATTGATAGGCTACCGACATTCCGCTGATACTTCACTGCTACTTGCCCTGACAAACCATGGTACTTGCCTCAATCATCACTTTAATTTGTTTTTGTTCTTTATAGTCATCATGAACATCCTAAATATACCTAGGAAAGTAATTAAACCGTGGACATTGACTCAGTCATAATTTTTTTCTGGCTACCGCGGCCCTGCATAAGAGTGTTCCAAACCTCATCTCACCATCAGCTGTTCAACGCATGCTTTCGAAATGTGAAATAATGGGAACATCTTCCTAAGCTTCGCTTAAGCTTTTGCCTTATATTATAAGACAGTCAACCAAATATACCACTGACAGTCGACCGATGCTCCGCCGACAATCAATGGTTAACGTATCGGCTGAGTGTCGGCCACTATATCGACTGCGATATCTGCCGATAGTCAGTCGATATGTCGACCATCACTCGGCCGATATATCTCGGTTTGATACATCGGTTGATATGTTGTCTGACATATCTCGGTCGATATATCGGCCGAGTGTTGACCAACATGTCGATCGATATAATCGGTCGACACTCGGCCAATATGTCGACCAATATATCGGTAGAGTGTCGGTCGATATGTCGACCAATATATCAGTCGAGGGGTGCACAAAATACACATGATCCTAATTTACATCAGAATCTGATCTCTGATAAAA
>JAHPZR010001587.1:2500-7500 GCA_019787425.1 Platygyra sinensis
AGGGGCCGACCGGAATCCTTGGTGACTTTCAGTCTCATGAGCGCTGATCTTCGTCTGAGGTTTTTCTGTCTTGAGTTCATTTTGCTTCCGAGTGTCCGTTTTAAACGTCTATCTTAACCCCTAACTGTGCATTTGGCCGGTCTGTGATCTTCAGATTTCTGTGTTTTTTTTGTGAATTGTGAGTTTTGCGCCCATTTATGGCTGTGATTAAGACTTTCAGTTTTTCGAGTTCCCTTAGATCTAAGGGCTTCAGTTTTTTGGGCTTATCTTGTTCGGGGAAATTCCAGTTTTGCTTTTTTATGTTTCTTTGAAACTTTTAAGGCATGTCTGCCTATCTTGGTCTGTAACTTTCATTTCTTGAGGGGTTGTCAGTATCTCGTAACTTGGTAGCTCTGAAGTCCATCCCTATTTAACTTAAAAATTGTACTCCTATATCAGCGGGATCTTAATCACAGGTAAAACAGAGACTTCTAAAAAATACTCGTCTTGAATAAACTTGTGATAGTCTTTTCTGTTACCCTGTAGACAACCAAAGCCGTCCTCTTGTAAAAGAGATATTTTACTGTCGTCGCTTTAATTTGCATTCTCGAAACCAGGGAAAGGGAATTGGTAAGTTTATTTATAGTTGAATACGTTTTTGGTTAATTTATTTCTCAAACAAAAGCGACCTTTAAACGAAATATTCGTTGACGTCGCTAATTAAAACGACATCTGACAGCAAGAATATGACAGTCCTCTTTCACCTTTCGCTAACAATTTGTCCTTTTGAAGGCAGCGGGAATTAAAATTCGGTAACACATTGATTGTGCACATGTAAGGATAGGTATATTGCAAACGTCTTCATTCGATGGTTTTGTCTTTTTCCACGTGTAGCATTAAATTTATAAATAAAAGTGATAGTGTATTAAGAATACTCCATTCAAAATAACAAACTTCTGTTGTTATCAGAGCAGTGTGAAATCTACAAGGTTTTCTCCGCATATCTTGCATAAGAAACATTGCTGTGACCTGAATCTTGGCGAGAGTGTTTGCATATTTACTTTCTTTCTTTTCTCAGATTCTGGACTTTATCTATTGACCATTTTTGATTTTTATTTTGATCTGTTTTGAATAACCCACTGGGCGTTAGCCTTCACCGCGATTCACCACCTAAAATCGTCACCGACTTTCTCTGTCCGACCTCGTAGCTCAGTCGACAGAGTAACGGTAGATGACACGGCACGGCACCTTGACCCATTGTAACTCTTATTATTCATAGTGTAAGTTTTTGTATTTTTAACATTATAGTCAATAGTTCGTTAGAGTATTTTAGTCTAGTTTTAAACACGATTCCTAGGAAGACTATGTTAAATGATATGATTTCGTGTATAAATGAAGATTGATGATGATGAATCCGGAGGTCGTGGGTTCGATTCCCACCGAGGTAAAATTATTTTTTTCTTTACCTCGTGTGGTTCCCTGATTTCCTTTACTAGGGCTAACGCCCAGTGGGTTATTCATGGGTTCAATTAGCACTTTAATTTACACTTCAGAGTTAGTTCTCTGTTCCACCACTGATTTATAACAGCTTAGTTTGCCTTTACAGTTTTAATTTTGCTCACTCCATATAAAAGAAGAGCGTTTCTTAAATTGTTGTTGGATATAGCAGATACAAGTAGACTAAAGGTCTAAATGTCTGTAGCACAATCTTGTCTGCGGTGAAACTCAGTCACTAAGCGTCCGCTTTGCTAAAAGCGAAGCAACTCGAAGACTCAAGGCGTTGCTAATGCGATTGGTGCAGTAGCACTTCGAAAAATATTTTCAAAAGCCGCTTTTTCTTGTTTTCATATCTTTTTTACTTTAGTGTAGATATTGTTTAATTGAGTGCTGGTCATGTGACCAAGTGTCACGATCATTTTGCCATTTAAGAACCCGCACTCGTTTGCTTGCTTACATAAAAGACATAAAACTGACCCGGAAATATCCAATTAAATAGACTGTAAGGCTCCAGGATCAACTCTCTATCTGAGGGTGCTGTTATTAACTGCTTTATAGCTCTGAGATGTCCTAAAGGTGTTTTTTGGGGGGCTTCGAACACTAGTCTCTTCTCCCATAATCACTCTAAATTTTAAGCGTGGCATTACAGTAATACCAGTGACGTCACTACGCTCTTTTGGCCGCGCCAAGATGGTCGCCAATTTTGGGCTCAACCAGCCAAATTCGAACGGCTGAAAAAGCAGGCCTGTTTATATTTATTGACGTTACCATGGAAACGGCACATACGTCAGCTAATCTATCAAAAACCAGAAGTTTGTGTTATTAACTTGCTTGCTGCCAGTTTAGGTGACCAAAGGATCATGCGAGGGTTTTAGAGAAAACAGTATCAAAAACCGTGTACGGTCACCTTAAGAGAGACAAGAATTGGTTTGAAAAAAGATCGGCTAGTTCATGCGATCAAGGATAAGACTCGGTTTCAAAAACAACTGACTCAATAACTTCAAGAGGAATATTACAGACGAGAGGCACTAAATAACACGGAGTTGTTGACGTATTAGAAAACTTTCATATGCAAAGATGAGTTCAATGTCACATAACATAATCCTTGAAACGTGAAGGCCTTCTCACAGTTCTTCCACTTGCTGTCTTGATAGGCTTTGAGATTTCCTTCTCGGATAAATAAATTTCCCCTTGCTCTTGGGATGTCGAAATGGGCTCTTCAACAGATGGGATTGCTTGATTGGCTGCTTCCTTTGAGGGTTAATGGTCATTTGCTCTCACGGTTGGAGACTCATGATGAGGTGGGACTTATGATGCTGATGAACGGCTTTCCGGTGATTTTATTAACACTCTCCTATTTCTGCGGTATTTTTTACCTTCATCAGTTTGAATCCTATAGGATCTTGGTGTTTCTGCGTGTTGTTAAAACGCCTGGTTTCCAATGGCTCCCCATTTGTACTCTGATCCAGTCACCTTTATCTAATGTGGGAAGATGTTTGGCATGCTGATCAAAGTAGTGCTTTTGTTTTTCTTGTTTGAGCCTCAGTTTCTCCTTAACTTTGTGTGGATCAAGGACTTTAGGCTGCAGCTGTGCGTTGGTAGTGGGAATGATTGATCTTAGTCATCGGCTCATAAACAGTTGCGCTGGTGAACGAACATCATCTATTGGTGTGTTGCAGTATTCAAGTAGTCCCAAATAAGGATCCCTGCGATCTTGCTTTGCTTTTAAATTAGTACATTTCTCACTGTTTGAACTTCTTTCTTAACAAGACTATTTGCTTGGGGGTATAGTGGACCCCGGGTAGTGGACTCACAGTAGTGTGTTTGAATTCCCACTGTTTAGCAAATAGTGAAAAGTCCTTTGAGGAGTACTGAGGACCATTGTCGTTGATTACTTCGGATGGTATTCCATGTCTGGTAAATATAGATGTAGTGTAGGTGATGACTGTGGTACTTTCGGTGTCTGGTAGTTTGGCTACTTCAAACTATTTGGAGTGATAGTCCAACTATCAGGTATTCAGATTTGTCCCCAGTGAACAAGTCTGTGGCGACCATTTCCCAGGACGTGCTCGGTATGCAAGAAGGGATCATTGGCTCTTTCATGTTTTGTCGTTGATGCTCTAAGCAGGTGGTGCATCTTGATCTCATGTCGCTGATTTGAGAATTCATTCCTGGCCAGTATAGTACATCTCTTGCTCATCGTTTGGATTTTTCGATTCCCATGTGGCCTTGATGTATCCTTTGTAGCATTTCTTTTCTCATAGAGGATGGGACTAGTATTCTGTCATTCTTGACAATAACACCCTCGACCTCAGAGACCTCATCTCTTGCATTCCAGTACACTTGAATACTTGCTGGTGTGTGAGATTTTGTTTATAGCCATCCTGACTTGATCGTATGTTTCAGTTCTTTGAATGATGGATCATTAGCTGTGGCTTCTTTAATTTCTTCTAGTTTGGGCTTCGAGACTGGTAGGTTAGTAGTTAGTAAGTGGACATGTAGTGCAATTTCTTCTTCCATGCTGCCAATGCTGTTTCAGGAAGTGGTGCTCTAGAGAGCATGTCCGGAAGCACTCAACTCCTTTCCCGGCTTGTCGTATTCCAAGGTGTAGTCATACTTCTGCATTCTGAGCAGGATTCTTTGTAGTCTTGGTGGTGCTGATGTTAGTGCCTTTTTAACAATGGCCTCAAGTGGCTTGTGATCTGACTCAATGGTAACTTTCTTTCCATAGATGTATTGGTGGAAACGTTCTAAGCTGAACTGAACAGCTAAGAATTCCTTCTCAATTTGAGCATATCTTGATTCTGCGTCAGTGAGGGATCTTGAAGCATAGGCAACAGAATGTTCTTCTAGTAGCAGCACCCCTCCTGGACCGGTTGGGGAGGCATCACAGCTGATCGTAACAGGCTTCTGTACATCAAAGAATTTCAGGACTGGCCCTCTATCTTTAATTAGGATGCTTTTATCTTCATGAAGCGCTTTTTCTTGTTTATGTGACCACTGAAACTCAATGTCCTTTCGTAGTAGTACTCTGATAGGTTCAGTGACGGTTGGCAGATTTGGGATGAACTTGCCCAGGTAATTGACTGTTCCAACAAGGCTTTCTACTCCTTCATCTGGACATCATTGATATGAAAAGTGATGATGCCCTGAGGCATAATATTAATATCAATGATGTCCTGAACAAGAACAAGAATAAGCCAAAAGAACCCGTTGCAACGGTCCCAAGAAAGATGTTATTATTTTATTACCTTATATAGGTCTCCATAGCAACCTCATTACTAAGCGTCTTAAATCTTGTGTTAATCGTTTCTACTCTTTTGTTAATGTTAAAGTTATTTTTCAAAACACCCGACGCATCAAATCCTTCTTCCCATACAAAGACCGACCCAACCGATCACAATTATCCAAAGTCATTTACAAAGCTAGTTGCTGGGACTGCAAAGATTTTTACATTGGGAAAACGAAGCGAAGACTTCACGACCGGAAAACGGAACATTTCAAGGCCCTTTCGAAACACGATC
>JAHPZR010001588.1:0-7500 GCA_019787425.1 Platygyra sinensis
ATGTAACGGGTTCACCGTAAGGCACGCGCTCGATGACGCCAAGAGCTTCGTCACGGAGGAGGTCATCGTACACCCGTTGCTGCCAGTGGAGGGGTATGTTGGCCGGTGTGTGGCAGGCCTTAGGTGTGGCTGCAGGGTCGACATGGATTTCAATGGGTGGGCCCTCCATGCATGGTAGCGCTCGGTGAGGGCAAGTATTGAAGGTGGATGAGGCATATCTGTCAAGAAGCCAGGCTTTCATTTTTGCATTGTTCTCTGGCGTGCATGGGAACGGCAGCTCGGAGGGACGTGGCGGTGCTGCTCCACGCTGTGGGCACGAGCATGTAGCATTGAGCGTGATCGTGGGTTCTGGGCAGCCGTCATTGAGGGCCCTCATAGCATTGATCTCGGGTGAGACACTAGGCACGTGTGGCTGCTTGTTGGAGGTATCTCTTTCAGACTGGGTTCTAGTGGAGTTGTCAAGGGATGGGAAGGTGCGCGGTAGTAGACCCAAGTTTAGTAGCGAGTCGTAAGACAGGTACATGTCCTTGACAGAGCTGCTCACATAGACCATGGAGTGGCATGCTGTAATGTTCCCGCTGCTGGACTGTGTAGCGAGTCTTGCGAAAAACGCTCCTTCTATCGATATGGGTGAGCGGTTAGCTGCTGATAGGCTGAGGCTTATGGGGTGGAGTTGTTCACGAGAGAAACCGCAGGCTATGAAGTCGGATAATGACCACAAGTCTGACTGGGCACCGGTGTCGGCTATCGCGGATACTTCAGCGTGGGTGTCTGAGGAGGTGGTGAAGTTGCTTTTGTCGGTCCCGCCTGGCCGGGAGAGGGATATGGTGATCGGGAGCCTGGGGTGATCTCTTAAGCGAGCCCTTTTCCACTCTCCCTTGGAGAAAATGTGGTGATCTAACCGTGCTGCAAATGGTTTGGTGACGGTAGCGTGTGTGGTCGTCTTGCGGAGGGAGCCTTTACTCTTGGTTTGAAGTGCTGCTATTTGTGAAATTGGCTCAGTTTCTGTGGCATGGACCCCAGGGGCCTGGGGCGGGCGCTGTGGGGGTTGGCGCTGGTTGCGTTTCTTACGGCGATTGGCCCTGTAACATTCGATACACATTTGGTGGGGTTTCTCGTTCCAACCACGGGCTCCTTCCGTGAAGAGCTTAAAGGTGGTGCGACAGCCGGGGCATGTTGCTTCCTTCGCCCGATCCGCTTGAGAAGGAGTGGGGGCGTGGTTCTGTGGCGATGTCTTTTGCTTAACGAAGGAGGAGACAGCTGAGAGCGAGGGTGAAGGGAGGGCATTACGTGCCATCTCTTTAGTTTCCACCAAGGCGATGACCTCGTTCACCGGTTTTTCTAGTATTCCCGCTATGCCCAGCACTTCCCTTCTGATGTCAGAGTCGTAAAGGCCATTGAGGATGACGTCACGGATCACGTGGTCGGTGTAGTCGACCGAAGCGCCGCAAGTGCACGAAGTGGTATAGGAGCACGTTTCCGCTTTTCCCCGCACTTTAGCTGTGAAGGTTCGGAAGGGCTCATCACGTTCTTGCCGCAACTGGAGAAGCTCTGTGCGTAGCACGCAAGTGGCGACTGGGATTATCGCTAAGGAGCGCATGGCGGCCAGCAGACCGGTGAGATTCTCAGAAGCGGCATTTGGATTTGCTTTAAGAAGGCTGTCCCCAAGTTCAGGTCCGGCGCACTGGAAAAGCTGGGAGGGCGCCGAGGCATTACTGATACCTGAGCCTGATTTGAAAACCTCCCAGCGTCTCGTGAAGACATTCCACTCTTCTAGCGTGACGCCGATGTTGACTTTCGGCCGCTCTAGTTTCGGGCCACTGGTTGCTGTGGGTGCTGGAGGTGCTGTAGGCGCCGGGACGCGGTGGGCAATGTTGTGATTTGTGATGAGGGCAATTGCCAGAGCCTCAGAGACATCCTCTGTTGCGAATGTGCAGTCAGGCACGGAGCATTCGATGACCACCATGATTACGCAATCATCTGTTTCATGAAGCGAGCTCCTCGATTGATTTGGTTTAATTACAACGATGAAACAGATCTACAGGATAAATCATAATAAACACACGCTAAATCACAGGAGCAATAAAGCTAAACGAAGCAAACAGTAATGGACTTACGATAATAAGTTCAATTCGCAAGATTTGTCCATATGAGATTAGCGATCGAGTCCGCAAAACAACATGGCTGACTAAAACTGATTACAACTGGTCAGCGGTCCTAACGTGTCCTCACTGTGTGGCCAGCGGCCAGCGGTAGTCCCTCCAGGTTCTAGGAGTTGTATGCAATCACGGAACTGACGAGCTTCGTCTTAAAGTCAGGCCAGGCTTGATAAAGGCATCAGACGCTGCAGATCAGAGCGCAGCCACCTTGACTAAGCGGATGATACTGAGTAAAGTCGCTCGTATCTACGATCCTATCGGGCTCCAGCACCTATGGCAGTTAGGAATCGGTTGGGACCAGGAGCTCCAACTCGCAATTCAAGACCAGTGGACAAGACTCTTCCAAGAGATGATGAAACTTAATGAAGTGTCCTTCCCGAGAGGTCTGTTTACCATCGGAGCCAATGAGGACGCAACATTGTGCATTTTCTCTGACGCATCACGAGAGGCCTTCGGATCTTGCGCCTACATCCGGCAAAGGGGAGAGAACAACAAGTATGAAGTCAAGCTCATAGCAGCCAAGTCCAGAGTGGCGCCACTAAAACAGCTGACCATCCCACGCCTAGAGCTTCAAGCTGCCGTACTTGCATCTCGTCTAGCGAAGACAATTCAAGAGGAGTCGAGAATTAAATTCAGTGATGTCATGTTCTTCACGGATAGCACAATTGTGTTAGCATGGATTCGCAGTACGTTTGGAAGCTTTAAACCGTTTGTCTCCTCCAGAGTGGGCGAGATACAAAGTAACTCTAACCCAATTAAGTGGCGACACCTTCCAGGTGAATTCAATGCAGCAGATGACGTTTGGAGAGGGATACCTGTGCAGGATTTAAACAAGAGATGGTCCAATGGACCAGAGTTTCTCCGACTACCCGAATCAGAATGGCTTCGGGAAACAGCTCCAGTAACTCCAAAGGAAGAGGAGATGGAATATCGCCAAGAGAAGATCGTTGGTACAGTGACCACTTCCACGAATGGCGAACCAATTAACCCCAAGAGATTTTCCAGCTGGAGAAGACTGATCAGAGTAACTGCACTTATCCAAAGATTGGCTCGGAGGATTCGAGCAAGACGCAGTGGAGGGCAACGGCAAAATGGTCCTCTTACCCCCAGTGAATTACAAGAGGCAGAAGCTCTGTGGCTTAAAAGGGCACAGAAGAGTCTACACAGTCGAATGCAGAAGAAAGAATTTGACGCTCTCAGCCCTTTCGTCGACAACAAAGGGGTGATCAGAGTGGGAGGTAGAGTCGACAACGCTGTAGTGTCATATGACTCAAGACACCCTGCACTTCTGCCATACGAGCACAGTATTTCATTGCTGATAACAATACACATGCACCAATGTGGACACGGTGGAGTGGCAAGGACGACTGCCAAGATCAGAGCAAGATACTGGATACTGAAGGCCAGCAAACTCGCCAAGTCCGTCAAATTTAAGTGCGCATTTTGCCGTGAAATGGCACGAAGAGTTGAAACTCAACAGATAGCAGATCTCCCCTCAGTTCGTTTGGCACCTTTAACTCCACCATTTCACTACACAACGTGTGACTATTTTGGACCCTTTAAGGTCAAGGTCGGACGTACCAAGACCGCAAAGCACTACGGAGTGATTTTCACCTGCCTAAATACCCGAGCGGCTCATCTTGAAATGGCAGTTGACTGTTCCACTATGGAATTTATGTAAGTCTTAAGAAGGTTCTTCTCCATTGGTGGCTATCCAGCCGTACTGAGGAGCGGCAATGGATCTCAGATGGTCGGGGCCGCAAGAGAACTGCGAGAAATGGTCAAAGGTTTTGACGAAGATCAGCTACGCGAGTTCTGTGCAGAAAAAGGCATTGAATGGAAGTTTACAACCCCAGCATCACCGCATCAGAATGGATGTGCTGAAGCACTCGTCAAGACGTGTAAAGGTGCTCTCAAAAAGGCCGTTGGGGAGCAAGTTTTGGCGCCATTAGAATTGTACACGTGTCTGCTCGAGATCGCGAATTTGGTTAACCAACGCCCTATCGGAAGAGTCCCAAATGACCCAGATGACGGGGCCTACATCTGCCCTAATGACATCCTCTTAGGACGGGCAACATCACAAGTACCACAAGGGCCCTTCAAGCAAACCAAAAATCCCCGGCATAGAGTGGAATTCGTCCAATCGTTGAGTCCTTCTGGAAACGATGGAAGAGAGATGTGTTTCCCACACTTGTCCCGAGGAGAAAGTGGCGCATAGAACGTCGAAACGTCAGGATTGATGATGTCGTGACAGTGACAGATGAGAATGCTGTTCGAGGCTCATGGACTATGGGCAGGATTGCAGACGTATTTCCAGGAGCTGACGGGAAAGTACGTAACGTGAAGGTAAAAACGGCCAAGGGAGTTTACAGTCGTCCTGTGGCAAAGATTGCAGTCATTTACCCAGCAGAGGGATACGATTAAAGCGGAATAGTTGATAAGGACTCCGCCCTTATCTGGGCGGAGGATGTTTCGTTAACGGAACCGGAAATAAACTTGCAATTAAAAGCATTAATTTAGTTAAAGATTAAGGACATTGATTGACATCTTGAGATTACTAGATTTTATGCTGTTTTTACACGTTGTCGGGTTTTAACCAGAAGTATTTTGCTAACCGGTATTTCTCACCAGTACAAGAGATTCAAGCCAACCAGTTTGAGGCTAACCCTTTTTAAGCTACGACCCGCCACAGAAGTGAGTAAGGCATGATTGTGAAATTAGAGTTTCTAATTGAGGTATTTTTCAGTGAAATCATTGTTCCAGAGATTATAAGTAAGTTGCGTAACGACGAATTGTATTGCTCTGTTTCAGATCGAATAATATAATTGCTTCAGTTGCTACAGATCTCAGTATCAATAAACATCTAGCGATTGATTATACGATATGTGGTGGTCGTTGGAACACACTGTAGGACTACGTAAAACAACCGATTGCATAGTTGTTTAGATAATTTTGCTCACACGTGGAAATGAAACAAGAAACGTGACGCTGAAGTTTTAGGCTTACTTTGCGCTATTATCGCGTCTCAAAACTTCCGCTTTGGAACTGACTCCGGATATGAAATCATCGTATCGATTTCTGAAGCTGCATGCGAGAACGGACTTGGATGCAAAACTGTATAAACAGCTGACATGTCCAGTGATCATTATAGGTTAACTCCTTTGTGCGTGGGCACCACGTTTATAAGGAAGAATGGTTGGCGAGAGTTTGAACTGTGTGCGAGAACCGCTAAATGAAAAGGCCAAAAACGCGGTTGCAGTCATGCGAGATGACAAAGTGGTCGACCACGTGCCGCTGTCTTATTCACGCTGTGTAAGCCAGTTTTTGGAAATCAGCTCGAGTACTGTAACGTGCACGGTGACTGGATATGGTCTAGAAGTGCCTTGCCAGTACTCATTTAAAGGGAACTCGCTAGCTGTGAAATGGCTAAGTGAACGTATTGCGAAAAAAAGAATGATAGTTGAGGACGCTTTGGCAAGGAATCAAGAAAGAAAAACAGGCAACAAAAGGAAGCAGCAAGGGAATAACAACGGGGTAAACTGTAGTTCAGCTAAGAAAGCAAGAAAATAATATAACTGTTTTAGATTACAATACAATATCGGTTGTCCCCTCCGAGTTATTTTTTCAAAGGGACAAAATGATGACTGATTTAATTTTAACTTACACTGTATGTATTACGCCGACAAGATAAGAGCTGTCAATTAAACTTCTTGTGTTAAAACGAGTCACGCACTTGGTAATTTAAGAATTTTTCTTCCCTAAATCGTAATTTGCGGTCACATTCAGCACCTCACAAGTGTCCGTTGACCATATCAAAAGTGTCCGTTGTCCGTCTTATGGAGGTGTCCGTCTTATAGAGAGTTTGGTCACGTTATAGCAAAATGACTGAGAAACGGCGAGGACAAGCACCAGGTGTCCGTCTTATAGAGGTGTCCGTTAAGAGAGAGTTGCCTGTAGAATCCCTGTTGTCCAATTGCTGAGATAATGTTAATATCTCTCTGGCCAGTTGAACCTTTGAAAGATCTTTAGGAAGAACGAAAAGCCTCTTATTGTTCAGGAGATCTTCAAATTGCAACAAGTCGAATAATTGTTTTTTCAACTTTCTACGAAAATGTGTTTTTTTTTTTTTTTCGTTGATTCGGATATTTCAGTAGCGCCCATTTATCGCATGTAGATCATCAGCTTCTCTCTCAGATCAACCATCTTAACAAGCCTGGGATTTACTAATAAATCTACTCGAAAAACTCAAACTGTATGTCATAATCTTGAGGCTATTACAGTAACTGGTTTTATCCGAGTCAGGCTCATCATCCAAGTCTGAGTACTTGCATGCCTTATCAGGCCAGGTATAAACACGACAGCACTGATCATGGTACCATGCTTCAGCTGCTACCAAAACACAAGATGAGAACCAATAATTCTGCTATCACCTGCAGCAATAGAAGCTTTTCTAATCGAGGCATCTTCACGCAAGTCAACACACTGAGTCGAAGGATCGCGTGTTTTTGCACCTTTTATATGCCGTCGTCTTTTGGCAGAAAATATATATTTTCGAATACGTTCTGCTCCTGCTTTGTTCTTCCCGACGGGGTCTTTGCTCTTCGCTTTCCATATCAAATTCAGGAAGCTGTGAAGCAGCCGCCGTTGTTCGAGAAATGCTCTCCAAGTCCTTCTCCAATGTAAAAAGACTACGGCATTTCGGAAGATAACTGACAGGGGGATTTATGAATGAATGAATGAATGTGTATTTATATACCGCACATATCATGTCTCATGGTGGTTTACAATTCTATTGAGTGAGATCGAACGTCAGCTTGTGAAGGCGCCTCTGGCTGCCGCTTTCAGTCCATATTTGATCTCACTCACCCACCCACCCCATACATGAAATGTGAGATGAACTAGAGATAAACTACCACCCTGGGAACTACGTGCCCTACTCTTTTCGATAAGTGTGTGGGTTCTTTAACGTCCCCTGCTAACACTGAAGATGCAGGAGACGGGTCTACGATTTATAGTCCTTATTCAAGAGTACTTTAATGTCTAACCATTTGCAGATATAATTACAAGGCAGCACATTCTCTTCAGTAATTTTAAGACCCTGAGTGTTGGTCCAGTCTGAGGCTCGAACCTTCGACCTCCCGCACAGCATACTGGCGCTCTACCAACTGAGCTAACCAGGCGGCGGTTCTCCTTCCTTGCCATTCTCTGCTAAATGAAGCAATAGCTTAAGATTTCTAACTGTAGCCGCCTTCAAGAAAGATTCCCAAGAATCGAGATCTTTAGGGCTAATTAGCAAACTTTCATCATCTGAACAGTCAATAATTTGTATCAGGAGTGTTTG
>JAHPZR010001588.1:10000-17500 GCA_019787425.1 Platygyra sinensis
GTTCTCATATGATAAATATTCAGTGGGCAAAGTTTGAACGAAAATCTATTGTCAGTTTTATTTCAGGGGAATTACCTTAATAGGACTAAAAAATTTACATCAGCTTTCAAATTTCGTGCTAAATATTGTCACATTGACTTGTAATGTTTAGGCGCAAAAGCTAATTTGTAAAAGTATATTTTTTTCGAACATTATTCTAAGCAGGAAGGTCAAATATAACTGAGTAAACATTTGCAATCGCTTGCTTGTTGATCGCGTAAACAAACTCCGTGCGACTGATTCGAGTATTTCCCCTGGCCTGATTAACAAAGTACACCGTATTTACATTTCCGTTCCCTGGTTCAGGTTCACTCTTATGGATCGTTCCTTCAGGGTACTCTTCCACTGATTCCAAATAGTATTCGACCGGATACTGCTGACCTTTTCTGTCGCAATTGGAACTAAATCCACAAATGCAATCAAATACAGCCCGGGGATTTAATACAGCTGTTTCCAGTGAACATCCCAAAGCCTAGGCGATCGTGTTCGTGGACGTATAAAATAAACAAGCTCATCTTGAGCTCGAACGAACGTTTAAATAACATCATACTGGAAAGGACTATTGAATATAAAACTACTCAGCCTCAAAATTCCACGGCGAAAGAATGAAATTGAGAGCACAATGAAAGAGGGACCAAAGTCTACATTGCCTGCTCACGTGCTCACATGTCCGTCACATCAGTGTCTCGCTTAGACCCTACGGTACCATTTTACTGGCCGTGACATAGTTAATAACTATGCCGTGACATGCCCCTGCAAAAATTAAGCGGGGTGGCCATTTTTGTGCCCTTACAGGAATGTGGATTTTCCAGCCTATAACCTTACACCAGAGACCTTACACAGGGCAACCAACTCTCCATAGTCACGCAACAAAATTAGGCTTGCGTTCCACTTCGTCGAACGCAATAACATACAGTGCTTTTATTTACGCCGTGAAACAGCAACAATTACAGCATATTACTAAATCTAATGAAAGCAAACAATGGGATTAGTGTCTCGTGGAATGCTTTGGTGTTACTGTTTCACAGATTTTGTCAAATCACTCTATTGTTACTGTCAAATGGAAGAAAAAGCGAGTAAAACCTGTGGGGAGAGGGGGGGGGGGGTGCTCATGGACAAACAAAATCACCCGACCTTTCCCTGTAGGCCCCCAAATCTTTTATTGCTCAAATGGGCAAAAAAAAAAATCCTCGCCCGCATTTGTTAACCTTTGGTTATTACTAGTTTAACTCTGGAATCCCGTCACGAAGTAAGTCAGTTGTTTTTAAAAAGTTGTAATTTCCGTTTTCTTAGGCTTTGTTCGGACAATTGTTCCTTTGGTTTCTGCCAGTGTAATTTCTGTAATCAACCGCATGTGATTTGTAATTGTGTAATACCGCATGGTTTTCTCTGTTAAATCTGTTCATAGTTTTAAGTTAATACGAGGCCCTTATTTTCGGTTTGTTCTATTGTTTAAGAATGTTATTTGCTTTATCTGTTTCAGATCGAATAAACATCTTGTAAAATTTATACGATTCGGCATTGTTCAGAGTTACGCGTAATTTGATTCTTTGGCGGTTTTCGTCCGACGGACCAGGGTGTATGTCATTATCAGTCATCTCATCTTCAGTGTGATACTAAGATAGATTTTTTTGTCCTCTTTTAATGGACCTCAAATTCCAACTAATATCTGACAAATCCAGCTAATGCATGCGGAATTCCAAACCACCCGAAATACAATTTCTCAATCTCAAATCCTGATCGCTATCAAAATTATACGCAAAAGCACATGTTCTTGTCCGATGCGAGAAAATCACGTGTTCAAAAACGTGACAGTCCGCGTGGGAGTTCAAATTCACGTTACTAAGCGAAAAAGTCTATGACAGATACACCTAAAAAAATCAATAAGTAAAAATTTGATCACAGTAACACTTTAAAGTAGAATTAGTACTTCTGACAGGTCACGTGACGTTTAGCGAAAATTAACGATTATTTGAACCATTACTGGCGGTTTTTAGTGATATCATCCAGCAAAAAAACAAATTTTAGATGCAGGCCAATTATTTCCATCGTCTCACGTTTGGATTGACCGTCCCTCTTTTCATAGAAAAATTTTATAGGCAGAAAGGTCGTTTGTTCAACAAAATTCGACTTTTGATCATTTATATTTTCTAAAAACGCAATCCAGGAAGATCATTCTAAACGTAGCTAGGTAGATAATTTGCATCAATTTGCATCGAAAACGCCCATTTATTGATCAATAGACCGAAAATTCGCCCACCAATTCGCCGATAAAGCTACTGTCACCTGAATGGTCATTAGGGAGTTTGCGAAACCACGACGCCAACGCAACGGGAACGTCCCTGAACAAAATAATTAATGAGCAGCTCAATGGCTGTGCACGTGCTTTATAATTCTTGGTACATTTCTTTGCCGTCCTCTGCATAACAGGAAGTTCAAGAACTACTACGGCGACACCGAAGACAACGTCGATTAAAAAGTGAAATTACCCAGAAATCTCGGGATACTCTTAAGTCATTAAGTTTGTTTACCACTGTCAAAGCTATCGCGAAACTGAATCTTGGACACCGTAATAAATATGAAATAGAATTTTAAAAAATAGCTGTCGTAGTTCACGTTCTTCAGACAACGCAGAATTGGTCATTCCACATTAGGGAGCTTAAGCACGCCCATTTTTGAGACGTGGACGGCAACCGGAAGAGAACATTTCGCGTGCTAGGAAAGTATTGTCTCCTAGATTTTTATATTACTAATTTCTAATGGAGAAATGATACTTAGCAATGTGAATGTGGTTGTGTGAGGGCAAGTTAAAAGGGAAAACAGCTCACTTCCGGTTGCCGTCCGCGGCTCAAAAACGCGCGTGCTTAAGCTCCCTAATATTCTTGTTTTGCGGACGACGGCAAAGAAATGTACAAAGATTTATAACGCACGTGCACACCTATTGTTCCGCTCATTAAGGACGTTCGCGCCAATTGTTTCTGCGCATCCTTACTGCGCACGCAAATTCACATGCCACGTCATGCATGAACGCGCGCGCTGAGTCATAAAATAAGCAAATGATAGGGCAGATGGCCATTGCTAGAGCTCTACCTGGATTTAACGATCTTGGACGTACGATGACCCTAATTTATTTTTCGATGGATCACTTTCTCTACTGATTTTCTACGTATAGAGAAAAATGAAAAAATCTATCGACTAGAAGTTTGAATATTTGGCAAATGTACCATCGAATTCCGTTCTTATTAGCTCTTCGTGCACCTTTGCTGCGGTTTCAAATGGCTCTTGAAGGGTTAAATTTTGTGAAAACGTTAGTAAAATTTCGAATTATTTACCCAACAGACCCACTTCTACAAAATACGACTAAGATCGTTTGCCTCTGTTGACTCACCTTCAATATTTTTAACTATAGACCACCGATTTCTTTGTTCGACTGGGCATTATTTTGATAAGCTGCATAGATACAACAAACTTTATCATGTTTATTTATCTCTCACAGCAAACCGTCATGTTCAACATCTGAACTTAATTCTCAAGACAATCAGCCTTACAAGGCAAATGCAATATTTTTCGGGCTAAAATTTGCAATTGCTTAAATTGCGATTACAACTGCGATGATCGTATTTCCATTTCATCTCTTACCCCGCAGTTTAAATTAACTTCTTTTCACGTTCTCATTCCTGACACGGATAAAGATGAACTCGATAAATTGGTCTAGCTGCTCCCAACATATGGGTCTTCACAGCTCAGTTGGTAGAGCACGGTAGCTCTAACGCAGAGGCCATGGGTTGGAATCCCGTTGAAGTCCTGAAATTTTTTTTCGGGCTAAAATTTGCAATTGCTCAAATTGCAATTACAACTGCAACTATCACATTTACACTTCATCTGTATTCCCCAGTTCAAATTAACCTCTTTTCACAAATGCAATCAGTTTACATACCACGTCGGGCTAGTCCCTTTCCTGTGATGATAAACCTGTATATTTGAAAAAAAAAAAACATCCTGGGTTTTCCCTCAGATGAACTTGGTGTCTCAGTGTCTTAAGTGGTTCTCAAGCAGTCCTCCTGGTTATTGCCGGTTTAGTTGTTTTGTTGGCAGGGCTCTGAGATGCAAATTTCTCGTACGAGTCGCATTTTGTCTTGTCTTTTTAAAATTTTTCTTTCGACTTAGAGATTTTACTTTACTAAATTTTTCCAGAATTAGAAACTGATAGTATTCCATGTCAAGTCAATCCGTCTTACAAGTATTTACAAGGCACATGCAATCTTTTTATGTACTGGGAGACTAAGACTTAACCTGCTGATTTTGCCCTCCACTGAGCTCATGAGACACGTGTGCCGGTTCCAACTGTTCACCTCACTTTCTGGAGCAGTGTAACTAATTATTGTATTTTTTTTTTAAGTAATATTGAGCCTCTGGCGGGAAGAAAGGAGGAGTTTCAGGGACTGGACTACAGAGAAACAATAACACACTTTTAAGAGCGGCTCATTCAAAACCTTGAATGCCAAAACATTTTTTCATCAATATTGGTTTATGTTTTATTTGATCGGCCCGAATTTTTTGTTTCGAAAATAATTCTACTTTGATTCAGTTTGACTACGTCGATCTTCTTCTTGTTTCTCCTAAGAAAATAAATCGACCCCTCCAGGATTCGAACCTGGATTTTGTATTCTTGAAGGTCAATTACAAGATCAAAGTCTGCCAAGAAATTACACCACGGGTGCTAATCTCAAGCGCGGCCATCTTTATTCTCCCAGAATTCCCTAGTACATCACATTACCTAATGAACATACCACAAAGATAAAAATCTGGAAAATTACGACAGCGAAGTTCAAATGCACGCGCGAGCACATTCTGGGCCATGATTGGCTAATTAAAATCACCTGAGATTAAGCGCGCGGACAAAACTGAGAGGTGAGTTCAGAGTTCGTAGAGTTTAAAACATCCTCCACGCAAATTTTTTCATGTTTATATTTTATAATAAATTTCAGCTTTTTGAAAAACTCAGGCAAGTGCAAATTAATTCCAAATTGAACGAGAAAAGCCGTATGATTACCTATACAAAATAATTTTTTACATATATACTGTTAATGATCATTTGATCACCTTATTATTTTTTCAAATTATCTTCTTTGATTATGTAAGTTTGTTTAAGCTTCCGATAAGAAGGGTAAACATCTTTAAGCAATTACAATTTTTAAGAGCAGTTGTTCTAAACTATAATAAACAAACATTTTTTTTTACATTGGTTACTTTGATTTGAATATAAGTTAGTTAAAGCTACCAACAAAGAGGGTAACCATCTGCAGTGAACAATGACAACTTTAAACAGCAGTTGTTCTAAACTAGAATGAAAAAGATTGTTTTAATATATTGGTTTATGATTATTTAATCGCCCCACTTCTCATTTAAAGATATCTACTTCAATTATTTGATCGACTATTTTTGTCTTTTTTCCTAATAAAAACTATCGACCCCGCCAGGATTCGAACCTGGAATCCCCTGATTCGTAGTCAGATGCCTTATCCATTGGGCCACGGGGCCACACATACTACATTGTTTTTAATATATATCTTATGTTAGCAGTTATTTATAAGCTTTGATGACCGAAAATTGCCAGTGCAGATAAGTGGAAAATTGAAAAAGAAAAATGGGGTGATCAAACGATTATTAATCAATATATTAAAAAAAAATGTTTTTCATTCTCGTTTTGAACAACTGTTGTTAAAAGTTCTCATTAATCTGGAGAGGTTACCCTTGTTGTTGATCGCTTTAACTAACTTATATAATCAAAGTAACCAATGTAAAAACACGTTTCTTTATTCTACTTTGAAAACACTGCTCTTAAACATTTGCCATTGCTTTCTGGAGATGATTACCCAACTTATTGGTAGCTTCAAAGTGGATATTTTAAAATAGGGTGATCAAAGGAATATTAATCAATACAAAAAATTTATTCTAGTTTTAATCAACTGCTCTTAAAACAGAGCAAAAAGCAATTATTTTTCTTTTCAATGATGAAAGCTTAGAAATAACAGTTAACATAAAACTTAAATAAAAAGAGTACTCGTGGCCCAATGGATATGGCATCTGACTACGAGTCAGGAGATTCCAGGTTCAAATCCTGGCAGGGTCGATTATTTTTTATTGGAAAAAAGACAACAATACTTGGTCAAATAATCAAAGAAGATATTTTGAAAAGGAAAATCGACCAATCAAATGATCATTCACCAATTTATAAATAAAGTTTTTTTTTATTGTAGTTTGGAACTACTGCTCCGAAAAGTTGTCATTGCTCTCCGGAGATAGTTCGACTTGTTGTTGATAGCTCCTTAAATAATCAAAGTAGATCTTCAATTTTGCAAAAACACACTGCAACGGAAAGGTGATCAAATGGTGTTTAACCAATCTTAAAACGAGATTTTATTCTAATTTTGACAACTGCTCTTAAAAAGGAGCAAAGAGCATTTGTTTTCTTTTTTCACTGATCAAAGCCTTTAAATAACTGCTAACATAAGAGATAAATAAAATAATTGAACTATGCGTGGCCCTGTGGCCCAATGGATAAGGCATCTGACTACGAATCAGGGGATTCCAGGTTCGAATCCTGGCGGGGTCGATTATTTTTCTTTGAAGAAAACACTTAAATACGCAGTAAAATAATTAAAGAAAAATGGGTGATCAAATGAGTATTAACCAATATATTAAAAAAATAGTTTTCATTCTAGTTTGGAACAACTGTTGTTAAAAGTTCTCATTGCTCTTTGGAGATAGTTACCCTTGTTGTTGGTAACTTTAACTAACTTATAAAATCAAAGTAACCAAAAACATGTTTCTTTATTCTAGTTTTGAAACTCTGCTCTTAAGCATCGTTATCGTCTGGGATTGATTGCCCTTCATCGCCCAAAATTCAGGGACATATCCGGGACTTTCATTGAGACGCCGACGCTAAATCTGAAAATTAATTTGAAAACGATCGTCAAACAATAGAGAGAGAAGGCTTAAAATGTCGAGGAGGGCTTACTTTCCACTCGTTTACAGATGAACTGTCTTTTAAAAGCTACTTTTACCATATGGCTTTTAAAGAAGAACGGTCAATCGAACAGTGTATAGTTCTCACTTTGCTTAGGCGCTTTTAGAAGAGGTCGCAAATTTGGGCTCTGTCCTCGTGTACCGGTTCACAAGAGCCGATGCAAAGGTCCAAACAATGCACAGCAGCCAACCAATGACTCCTAAATAAAGAAATAACAATGGTTATTCCCTTATGAACCGGTACACCAGGACAGAACCCAAATTTGCCTTGAAAATTGGGGTTTTGATTTATGAAAAACGGCACAGCTGACGTCATAATGCATAGGACAAAAGCAAAACGATGAACAAAAAGTCATTTTCATCTTGAAAAAAGGTAAAACAATTGGCAGTGATTGTTCGTTTTACACCGCACATGAGCCGAAAATTGATTAT
>JAHPZR010001588.1:27500-32500 GCA_019787425.1 Platygyra sinensis
CGATTTACTGTTCGGGTTCTCTGGGTCACATAGATTCTTTAACAACTTGTAAGCTTGTGGTCCAACCACTGCTAGGAACACATGTACCTGTCTGTCTTCGGCAATCTCATTTGCTACCATGAAGGCTTCGTAGCGTCCGGCATAATCGGCAAATTTCTCATTGTTTTCATCAAATGGGCCAACATGGCCATAGACAGCAGCCATAGTTTACTCTTGCGTGGGCGAAACGACTATCCTCGTCGCCAATTTTGTATTCTTGAAGTCAATTTCAAGATCAAAGTCTGCCAAGAAATACACCACGTGCTAATCTCAAGCGGCCATCTTTATTCTCCCAGAATTCCCTAGTACATCACAATACGTAATGAGATACAACACTGGAATCCCCTGATTCGAATCAGATGCCTTATCCATTGAGCCACGGGGCCGCACATACTACATTGTTTTCAATTTATATCTTATGTTAGCAGTTATTTTATAGGCAATTTGATCACTGGAAATAGAAAACAAATACTCTTTTCTCTTTTTCAAGAGCAGTTGTTAAAAACTTAAATGAAATTTTTTTATATATTGGTTAATGATCATTTGATCACCTTATTATGTTTTTCAAAATATATACTTTGATTATTTAAGGGTGTTGAAGTTACCAATAAAAAGGGTTATCATCTCCAAAAAGCAATTACAAATTTTAAGAGCAGTTGTTCCAAACTGGAATTAAGAAACATTTTTTTACATTGGTTACTTTAATCATATAAGTTAGTTGAAGCTACCGACAAAGAGGGTAACCATCTCCAGTGAACAACGCCAACTTTAAAGAGCAGTTGCTCCAAACTAGAATGAAAAATATTTTTTTTAATATTGTGGTTAATGATTATTTCATCACCCCATTTTTCTCTTTAAGATACCTACTTCAATTATTTGACCGAGTATTTTTGTCTTTTCTCCTTATAAAAATAATCGACCCCGCCAGGATTCGAACCTGGAATCCCCTGATTCGTAGTCAGATGCCTTATCCATTGGGCCACGGGGCCACACATACTACACTGTTTTTAATCTATATCTTATGTTAGCGTTAGCAGTTATTTATAAGCTTTGATGACGCAAAATTGCCAGTGCAGATTGTCAGATGAATGCTGGCATCCTTTGAAACTAAGCCGAGGTAAAAGGGTTCCCCGCCGGGATCGCTGTGAGATAGTTACCTGGTTGCTTCTTCCCGTAGTCATAGGCGTGTCTCTAACTAAGCCATGCATGTCCAAGTATAAGCACTAGTACTGTAAAACTACGAATGGCTCACTAAATCAGTTATAGTTTTTTTATTGTACCATCACTATTTGGATAACAGGAGTAATTCTAAAGTTAATACATGCGAAAAGTCTCGACTTCTACAAAAGTTGCATTTATTAGATTTAAGGGAGTTAAAGTAACCAATAAGGAGGGTAATCATCTCCAGTGAGCAATGACAACATTTAATAGCATTTCTTCAAAACTAGAATAAAATATATCGTACATTTATATATTTCAAACATATCTTCTTAGTTTCTTGTTGAACGTATTTTTCTCAATTTTAGTTTTTAATTTCTGTGTACTAGCTGGTGAGTTTTTCTGACAAAAGCTAAGCGTATATACACATTAAACGAGACTTGACGTGACTTGGGTAATGAGCATTTGAATGGCCGATTTTTCGTTTTGAAATATTTACTTTGATTTTATGACTACTTATTTTTTCTTTCATCTAAGAAAAATAAACGACCCCGCCAGGATTCGAACCTGGAATCCCCTGATTCGTAGTCAGATGCCTTATCCATTGGGCCACGGGGCCACACATGGTACAATTATTTAATTTATATCTCATGTTAGCAGTTATTTACAAGCTTTGATCACTGAAAAAAAAGGGAAAAAAATGCTCTTTGCTCTTTTTTAAGAGAAGTTCTTCAAAATTAGAATTAAAAAACACTTTTTTTGTCTTGAACAATTATCATTTGATCACTCTTTTCTTACAGTGTGTGTTTGTAAAATTCAATATCTACTCTGATTATTTAAGGACATTGAAGCCACCAACAACAAGGGGAATCATGTCCAGACAGCAATGACAACTTGTAAGAGCAGTAGTTCAAAACTAAATAAAAAAACACGTTTTTCATATATTGGTTAATGATCATTTCATCGGGCATTTTTTCGTTTGAAAATATCTACTTTGATTATGTGACCAAGTATTTTAAAATAAGTGACCCCGCCAGGATTCGAACCTGGAATCCCCTGATTCGTAGTCAGATGCCTTATCCATTGGGCCACGGGGCCACACATAGAATAATTATTTAATTTATATCTCATCTTAGCAGTTATTTTTAAGCTTTGAAGACTGAAAAAGCGGACTGGCTGTGCAGATTGTCACTTGAATGCCACCGTCCTTTGAAATGAAGCCGAGGCATAAGGGTTCCCGCCGGTTCCCTGTGTGATAGTTACCAGGTTGATCCTGCCACCTGTCATAGGCTCGTCTCAAAGATTAAGCCATACATGTCCAATGCAAGTATAAACACTGGTACTGTGAAACTGCGAACGGCTCATTAAATTGGGTATCGTTTATTTGATTGTACCATTACCACTTGGATAACAGGAATAATTTTGGAGCCAATACATGCGAAAAGTCTCGACTTCTGCAAGGGATGTATTTATTAGATTTAAGTCGCCACTAAGAAGGGTAATCATCTCCAGAGAGCAATGTCAACATTTAAGAGCAGTTCTTCAAAACTAGAATAAAATATATATTTAAGAAAACTAATCTTCCCAGCCAGGATTCGAACCTGGAATCCCCTGATTCGTATAGCCAGATAATTATGCAATGGGCCATGGGGCCACACATAAAACATTTATTGTGTTACCTATATCTTATGTCAGCAGCTATTTGTTAGCTTTGAACACTGAAAAAGGAAAAAAAGTGCTGTTTGCTTTTTTTTAAGAGAAGTTCTTCAAAATTAAACTAAAAAACACTTTATATCTTGAATAATGACCATTTGATCACCATTTTCTTGCAGTGTTTATTTGTAAAATTAAATATCTACTTTGATTATTTAAGGAAGTTGAAGCTACCAACAACAAGGGTGACTATCTCCAGAGAGCAATTACAATTCTTAAGAGCAGTAGTTCCAAACTTCAATAAAAAAAGCAGATTTTTAAATATATTGGTTGATGATCATTTGATCGGTCGATTTTCCTTTTCAAAATATCTACTTTGATTATGTGACCAAGTATTTTTGTCTTTTCTCCTAAGAAAGATAATCGACCCCGCCAGGATTTGTACCTGGAATCCCTGATTCGTAGTCAGATGCCTTATCCATTGGGCCACGGGGCCACACATAGTACAGCTTTTTTTTATCTATATCTTTTGTTAGCAGTAATTTATAAGCTTTCATCGCTGAAAAAGAAAAAAATCATGAACTGCTTTTTGTTCTTTTTTAAGAGCAGTTGTTAAAAACTAGAATGAAATTTTTTTTTTATATAATTGTTAATAAACATTTGATCACCATATTTTTTTCAAAATATCTACTTTGATTATTTGAGCGTGTTGAAGCTACCAGTAAGAAGGATAATCATCTCCAGAAAGCAATGACAATTTTTAAGAACTAGAATGAAAAAAGCTTTTTTATAATATATTGGTTAATGATTATATTATGTTAATGATTATATTATAATATATTGTTGATTATTTAATCACCCGATTTTTCTTTTTAAAATATCTAATTCGATTATTTGACCAGGTATTTCTTGTTTTCTTTAAAGAAAAATAAACGACCCCTCCAGGATGTGAACCTGGAATCCCCTAATTCGTAGTCAGATGCCTTATCCATTGGGCCACGGGCCACACATAGTACAATTATTTATTTTATATCTTATGTTAGCAGTTATTTATAAGCTTGGATGATTGAAAAAGCGGATTGCCAGTGTGGATTGTCAGTTGAATGCCAGCATCCTTTAAAAGGAAGCCGAGGCAAAAGTGTTCCCACCGGGTTCCATGTAGGATAGTTACCTAGTTGATCCTGCCAGTAGTCATAGGCTTTGTTTTGAGATATTGTCACTTGACCCTTGCCTTTTGTAACTCCAAAATGTTGTTGTTAAATATGCGAAGGAATTTTAGCTCTGACCAAAAGGTCTTTAAGAGACTTGTCCTTCCTGTAGGCGACAATTGGCGGTTCAGAATATATTTGGCCGAGTCTATTGCTCTCAGTTGTAAGATGCCAATGTCATAACAGCATTTTTTTAGGTTAGGCGTAGATGGGTTGAAAGTCGTGATGAAAGGCAAAATATTTCTGGATGTTTTTGTTTTGTTTTGTAGAGCCTCGTTTCGTGATGAGAATTTTACTTCGGCTAAAATATTTTTGGCAAGTTCTCTCGGGTAGCCTCGCTCGAGGAAACGAGTCAGAAATTCTAGCTTTCGTATCTCGAAAATTTCTTTAACCGAGTTTGTTCTCAATAAACGCAAAGTTTCTCCTTTAATAAAACCCTTCTTAACACTGAGAGGGTGACTTGAAGAGAAGTGCGTATATTGAAACGTTTCTGTAGGCTTGTAATGTGTTTGAACATCTAGAGTTTTGTTGTCAGCGAGGCGTGGTCCTTTGAAAACTTCAGTATCAAGGAAAACAATTTTTTCTGATGACATTTCGTGCGTAAATTTGATCGTGGCGTGGAATGAATTGGCGAAATCAACGAGGTTGCTGATTCTTTTTCAGGTAAGGTCCACACTGAAAAATGTCATCGATAAACCTCTTCCAGAGGGATAGGTTTTTGTGGGCTAGCTGCTAGTAGCTCTTTTTCGTTTTGAGCCATGAATATGACTGCGAAAGCTACTGCCATTTTGGTACCCATAGCGATGCCGTGTCTTTGCAAGAAATGTTTGTCATAAAACTTAAAAGAGTTTTCTTTAAGGATCAGTCTCATGAGTTCTCCCAAGTGTGTTGCTGGGATAGGTTGTTTTGACTGATAATCATCTTCGTAATATTGACAGACAA